>UCOH01004529.1:0-29753 GCA_900474275.1 Synergus japonicus | reverse complement strand
CATCAAGCGTTACATAATCTGAAATTCTACTACAAAACTCAATTTCGTTCAAAAGATACAAAAAAATGAATCTGGTAAATTATAACCACTGAAGCCTACCTTCTTTCACCTCGCTGGAGAATATAAATCCGCCGGATGAGTAAAGGCACCTCCAAAATTTACACAAAAATTAACTCGACTTAATATTTCGTATTTACAAACGAACAGCCAGTTCAGAACTAAAAATGCTCCGAGAGCGTCGTCTAGATGCGCAGTCGCAGAGTCAGAATTATTGTGGCTCCGAGAGCTACTGCCCTCTTATCTTACAAATTCAAAGCTTATGCTAGCCATGATGGCTGCGTCCATGTATTGTGACAGTTTGTCAACAATGCGAAAACCATAGGCATAGAATTTGCTCGTTAGCAAATTCGGAGGATTAAGCGTACATTATATACTTTACTTACGCATTTTAGACGGCCCAACAAATAAATTATAAATATTAATATTGTGATGAGGCTTCTTCCAGAGTAAGGTAGGCTTCAAATATCGACAATTATCTTAACCTAACTTATTTTAACATACATCTCATTCATACTTTACATCATTTCTAACATTTATACTCCTATATCTAGATGAGTTCCTACTGGCAGTTCGTATTTATTAGCTTTCCGGATTAATATCGATCTGGGAAAAGGATCAATAACGTGGTAAAAATCCACCACGTTACAACATGTATCAAGTGAGGAAAGTTTAATTAAACCATTTTAAAAATATTGGAAAATGTAACTACTATACAAAGCTTACTACTTTTTTCAAAATGCGCTCCCGCGATTTTTTTGGTTTTGGTCTTAAAATGTTCAAAGGATGTCAGACAACTATAATCAGTAGGAAAATCTCATATGCAAATACCTTTCAATTAAAGTTGGTTCAGACGCACCATGAGCTATCATTGAGGAAAATAAGGTTTTCCCAATTGGTGATCATGACTCTATTTGTGTCCTAACCGAATAAATTGTTAGTAAAATACATAAATTCATACAATGATTTATTCAGAGAAAGTGTTTATCTAAATCTATAATCAAAACTCTTAGTGCGAATCTATTTGCATTGATTTTTTTGTCGAACGCAAAAAAATTCAAATTATCTTTTTAATAGTGTGCGCTATGAGCGGCCATTCATGCTTTCTCGTATAAAAAGGACACACTTTTTCTAAATATAATTTAATTTCATTATTTATTCATTTTTCTGTGTAAAAAACTTTAGGATTACCTTTTGCTAGCGATGGAATTTAGTGGTTAGGTTTTAACCCCTGTTATATTATGGTGTTACATTAAAGATCATTGTTATTACGGAAATCGAACAACAGAAGAATTGATGAAAGCTATTTCAAAAACTTTATGTAAGTAGCATTTCCGATGACATATTAAGTAAAAATTTATATAGTTTTCGAAAAAGAAATGTATGTTGCTTTGCTCGAGTGGTAATGGTGAACAGACTGAAAATCTTAATATTTAAATTTATGGATTAAAAAAATGTGAAATAAATATATTAAAATATTATTAATCATAATATTTATGTATAAAACTAGGGTTTTAGTGACCTTAAGAAAAACATTCTCATTAGTGCACGGAAAAAAAGGCATGGTTGGGCCAACCACATAAATTGATAAATATGTATCAATTTATGTGGTACTATAAATGCGCCATATTTATCAATTTATATGGTTGGCCTAACCATGTCTTTTTTCCGTCTGCACTTGAGCAAATTACACATCAATGTGTGTATATGTCAAGCTTTTTTGCATCTTTGTAACAATAAATATACAAAAAATAGTAAATCAAACGAATTTAAAAACTAATGGAAATACAGCAACTTTAAGGCAATCGGACAGAAGGAAAGGTGTGACGGGAGGTTATTTTACCCGTAAATTAAAGTAAATTCTCGGTTGCCGTGGACGTCAAGGCGGGAATATTTCAGTGTATAATTTGAATTGAGCGTGGTATGGCAGATCTCTCGTTGACTGTTTGAGCGTGGATCTCGGTCGACTGAGGCTCGTGAGCGAGCATGCGCGTAGCGTCTGCGTGATCAGGAGAGCTCACTCTTGTGACGATCGTTCTTACAGTAGGAAGTTCTTGTTCTTCATAAAGTTATTGTCGTCCAGAGTCGAGCTTGATTATTGAAAAGAATATGCTCAGATCTATAATGCGTCTGAATATGTTTAATTAAATGGGAAATTCATTGTCGAACGTTAGTGGGTTCGAATTGAATATATGAAATATTAAAAGGGTAAAATCAGATCTTGCTCTGATTATTGATTATTTATTGTTGAAACGGATCTTGTTCTGGTAATTGTTGAATTAAATTTTTAGTATGTCAGATCTTGCTCTGATCATTGGTTATTGATTATTTGGTATTAAAACGGATCTTGTTCCGCTTATTATTGAGAAGTTGAATTCAAGTGTCAGATCTTGCTCTATACACTTTATGAGATTTAGAGAGTATTGAATTTTTAATATGTCAGATCTTGTTCTGAAATTTTAGTACATAAAATTTGATCCTTTATTTGGATTGGTTAAATAATTTTCTGTTGTATCGACCGTCTTCTTGTTCAAATATCGAATCTGAGATCGGTCGATAAACTCTTGCACTTATTAATATTTTATAACGTTCTAGGTACCAGATAGTTGTCGAATAACAGACTGGTTGGCTTTGGCTTGACGTTCGGTAGGCATGTCTTTTTTTATTTCGCCACCAAAGAGGAAGCCTAAGTCCAACGATTGGCAGGCGAGAACATGCCTGGACCTCAGGATCGGTCGAGTGCCGAGACGGATAACGAGATACAGTCCTTATCCGACGGAATTAGCAGAGAGGCGGTTGGTTCTCAGTCGGGTGCCAATTCGAGCGCCGGTGTTTTCATGGGCGCGGGAAGAGGCAAGGGACGTGGCCTTTCTCGAACACCGACCCTAGTCGGCCGGGGTCGACGGTTCCTGGTCTTGGACGAGAGTATGCAGTCTTGGAGCGCAGGATCGAGTTGCTTTCTAGTCGATTCGACGATATCATCTCGCAGCAGAACGGGTTGTTGGAGAGGTTGTTAACGCCTAGACAAAGTCCGAGGAATTTTGATCGCACGGGAAATCGTGACAGTCCCCACCACTATTACCATCTAACCAAGGGTCTGAAGGAGGTGAGACTTCGTCCGGGTTGCCTTCGGATGCAATGCGTTCGAATCATCTCATATTATTAATGGCGAGTGGAATATCGGTGTCGAGCATGAATCGCGTCGACAACATTTGAATCCCTTGACCAATTCGGGAGCCTTTACTCGCGTTAACGGTAATGGGGATGCACCCGTGATTTTGGGGGTTAACCCGGTTTTTGATCCTACCATGAATAATGATGGAGGTTCGGTAGAAAGGGAATTGAGGCGTGTTCACTTCGGAAGTCGAGATACAGAGCCTCTGACATCGACTCTGTATGGGCGACCTGGATTTCCTGGCGATAATTTTGTACACGGCTCGGATACGCGAGGTGTCAATTTAGAAAATCAGGCAACGGTTCCAAGACGTGTTAGGATGGTTATAGGCGAGCCAGACGCAAGTGGTCGAATGGTCGACAGAGAAGTTTTTGTCACGGAGGACAGATACCGTGAGATCATTGAAAGTCAGGGAAGTTTACCTCAGAATAATCGGAATAATGGACCAAATTTTGATCGTACATGGGTTGTTTCTGGTGATTCGCGTGGCTTACCTTTGTCAAGCCACAATTCTAATACTTCTATATTAAGAAGGACAGGTTCCTTATTTTCCTGGCGTGGAAGTGATTCCAGCGACAACGAAGGACCACAAAGAGTAAATTTGAGCCGCTCACACGATTTTTCGACTGTAAATAGAATTGGTGGGAACTACAATAGATATGATAATGACATGGCAATGAAAATTGGTCGAATAGTCAGCTCTTGGAAAATTTCTTTTCCTAAAACCGAACGGAACCCTGAACATGTCCTTTTAATCCTGAAGAATTATTTGAGTACCAGTGGGATACATAGGAATCTGTTCGTTCCGTGTTTGTCGAAAATTTTCGAGGGACCTTATCGGTCATGGTACTTGGTAAATAAAAACTCATGGCGTACGTGGAGGGATTTCTCGCATGCTTTCCGCTACGAATGGGGCGTGAAAAAGGATGACGCTGATCTTCTCCTTGAAGTTCACGATTTGAAATTAGAGAAGAATGAATCTCTGGCGGAATTTGCGTGTAGAGCCAGACTAATTTTTGAGCGTATGCAGTACCCACCGGAGTTTAGAGAACAGATTAAACAGATCCTTACGAAATTCAATCTTTCGAGATATTAAACCAGTCTTTACAAAATTACACTGAGTTCTTGCATTATGTCAATGAACGTAATTATCTTTACCAAAGAACTATCGAATATCAAAAGGCGCGACCGAGGTTTGGTTGAGCGGACTTAAATTGTGTCCAGGAGCAATTCGACGAGGACGACGAGTTCGACGAGTATTAAGCGCAGGATATCGCAGAAGCAAGCGGTGAACTCTCACAAGAAGTTCGGAGCTCAGAATTCTAAGTCGATGACTCGTCAAAGACTTGATAGGAATTTGGACTAATTTCAGGGGAAATCAAACGATGCAGATACCAATAAGGTTGTATCTGTTGTAGCGGTTGAAAGTCAACCTAAGGTCGAAGAGACTAAAACCCCATATGATCGATCCAAAACGTTCTGCTTCAATTGTGGTAAACTGGGACATTCGTCTAGATTTTGTGCGTCAGTACCGCAATTGGTTTGTTGCCTTTGTCGTAAGGTGGGCCATATAAATGTTGAATGCCCTGAGCGCCAGGGAAACGCCAAAAGTCCTGAGTAATTCCACCTCAGATTTCTGATACCAAGGGCAAAAGTGAGGAAAAATAAAGTTCTTCTCCAACTAGAGAAATTGGCAGTATGCAGCAAGTGACAAACATTGGTCAATCAAAGGATTTGGACGGTAGCAGCGATGATTTTATAAAGGAAGGGTTCAAGGTGTTAGTGGATCCATTTTCACGAACGTGGACTTTGAGTGGCAGCAAACACTGCTACCCTATATCACACCGTTTCACGGCTACTAACGAGTTGTGTGTGTTAATGGGGGATGGTGCACAAAAGCTGAAAGATTTCTTGAACGTCAAGTTTGAAAAATTCAGCAACGAATCTACAGGCGAGACACTTTTGATAAAACACGTGATTGAGTTGGAAGATTCAACCCCCTTTCGACAGAAGCCTTATCGTCGAAGCGAGATAATACAAATACAATACAAATACATAGATAATACAAATAGATAGATTGTTGAAGGCCGGTTATATCGTCAGAAGTAATAGCGAGTGGGCTTGCTCTCCAGTAGTTGCCCCTAAGACAATCATTGAGATTTTGTATTAACTATCAGCCCTTAAATCGACAAACCAAGAAACCAGTTTATCCTTTACATAACATGAGATCTATATTGTCACAGCTGCATCAATCTAAAATTATATCGACACTGGATTTAAGTGAAGGTTTCCATCAAATTCCGATGGATGAAAATAGTCGAAAGTATACGGCGTTCGCGGCCGAGTGAAGGGGACTATTCGAGAGGAAAAGAATGCCTTTCGGTTTGACCGGCGCGCCTGCGACGTTTCAGCGTCTAATGGACGTCTTGAAGAGACGTTTTGGGGATCTGATAGCAGAACGAGGATTGCATCATGAATGTAATGACCAGGTTTTTACATATCTCGACGACTGGATAATAGCAAGTCACGATCTTGACGAGCATATATCCATGTTGTCTCTGGTTTTCGAAGTATTTAGGGAAGCTAGATTGGTAATCAATCGAGAGAAGAGTATCTTTGCTTGTAGGGCGGTCAAGTATCTCGGCTATATCGTCGACGAGTTTGGTGTGAGACCGAATCCAGAGAAGATAGACCGATTATTGATTTTTCGGTACCGAAGGATCGGACTCAGCTGAGACAGTTCAACGGATTGGTTAACTGGTACCATAGGCATTTGAAGAACATAGCCAAGATTCAGGGTCCACTAAATAAATTGACTAGTCCGAAAACACTTTGGAAATGGACTGAGGTTGAGCAGAAATCCTTCGACGAAGTTAAACAGGCATTAATAAGTGCTCCTCGACTATATGTTCCAATCCCGGGACAACCCTTCGTCTTGTATACAGACGCCAGTGACTTTGGACTGGGTGCGATTTTGGTCCAGTTAGATCCGGAGACGGGAATTGAGAACCTGATCGAGGTTCTGAGTCGACCATTAAGAGGTGCAGAGTTGCAATATACAACAACAGAGAAGGAGTGTCTTGCGGTGGTTTGGGTCCGTCGAAAAGTTGAAATGCTATTTAGAGGGTATGCCGTTTAAGGTCGTTACCGATCATCAGGCATTGCAATGGCTGCATGGATTGAAGAATCCCATAGGTCCTCTTGCCAGATGGGCAATCTACCTCTACCAGCACGACATTACTGTAGAACATCGGAGAGGAACCACAAACGAGACTCCTGATGCACTCTCCCGCATGTTTAGTGTCGACGTAGATCCAGATGGTTGGGAAAAGGTCATTGAAGAGGCTATGCAGGGAAAGGTTCAGTTGATCACAATTTGTGATCAGAATTGGTATCAGACCAAATTTGATCTTGTCAAGAACAATCCAGATAGATTTTCTCAGTGGAAAATTGAGAACGACGAACTGTTCTATTATCGACCTGATTATGAAAAGGCTTTGATCGACGATGAACATCCTTGGAAAAAAGTAGTCAAGCCGGATGACGTTATGACTGTTCTTGGTGAGAATCATAATGTTCCACTGGCAGGACGTTTGGGTCGTGATAAAACGCTTGATAGGATACGTCAAAGTTATTATTGGTCAGGAATGCGAAAGAATGCGAAGAATGCGAAATCTGCCTGAAGGTAAAATACAATCAGAAACCTTTAAAAGGACTATTGACTACGAGGCCCTTATTATCAACCTGGGCACAATTGTCAGTCGATACTGTCGTCTCGCAAACAAGATCTAAGCGAGGAAATTCAGATCTAATTGTGGTACAGGACTTATACACAAAGTACATCGAGTTATTTCTTGTGAGGCGTAGGACTGGGAAGTCGGTGGTTAGAGCGCTCGAAACTGTTTTCGATCGGTGGGGAACACCAAGATCTATTATAACGGATAATGGCACGTAATACGTGAATAAAGATGTGAAAGCTCTTTGTTAGCTAGAGGTGTAAAACACATCACGACTCCGATAAGACACCCCCAGAGTAATCCGGTCGAGCGTGTTAATAGGACAATTAAACCGATGATTTCCGCGTTCATTAATAAAAATCATAGGGAATGGGACGAAAATTTGTCGAAAATATAACTAGCGTATAACACCGTTCCACATTCGGGCAGTAGAATATCGCCTTACTTTTTGAATCATGGTCGCTTCGCGACCATGATTCAAAAAGTAAGTAGAGAGTAGGTAGGTAGAGAGTAATAAAACATGTAACACAGTTTCCTGAAGAGGTCGACGATAAAGGAATCGGTTGACGAGTGGTCGGCGCGTATGGGCAAAATCGATGAATTTCGTCATTTCGTCGAAAGCCAAGTGAAGAAGAACGCGGAAAAACGTTTAGCCAAGGCCAACTCTGATAGAGTCGAGTCGGTTCAAATTAAAGAGGGCACTGAGGTTTATTGCCTTAATAAGAAATAGAGTAAGAAATCTGAAGCATATTCTTCGAAATTAGTTCATAAATACGTAGGACCAGCTTTTGTTAGTAGAGTATGTGGGCCTGTTACTGTAGAGTTGGCGGATAAGTCTGGCAGAGTAGTTGGAAAGTACAGTATAACTGATCTCAAGATTCCAGGCCGTTCTTTGCGTTCTATGTAATGTATGTTTTCAGTACGAGTTGACGAGCGGCACAGCTGTTTCTCCTTCTTCTGCAGGCTGCATTAAGGATATCAGCATCATTTCCGGAATTTCGTCTCCCGGCTCTACATTTTCGACAAAAGCTTCGGTCTCCAAGCGAGTCTTGGAATTGAGGCTTCAGCAGGCGGAATTGGAGCAGAGGATGCTCACCCTAAAGCTCGAGCTCGAGGCCGAACGAGATCGCCTGTCTGAGCCATGACATGAGGGGATCGAATGTTCTCAGGTAGAGATTGCGGCTGGTTCCCAGATTGTTGAGCGTCACGAGTCTTTTGATTCGACTACGCAGGAGATGCGAAGGGGAAATTCGGAGTCGTCCGCCACCTACCCTGAAGCTGACGAAGACACCAAGGGTTACGCCAGCTCAGATGAGAGCTGGCGCAACCTTTCGCAAGTTATCAACTTGCGGCGAAATCGGTTGCTTGCTGAGGGACACGCCAATTTGAGGAACGACTCTGGTGAGGTCCGTTTGACGAGCTACCCAGATGCTCTCGTCGCTCCGTCGGTGACTGTCAGACCGTTGCCGTACGACAAGGTGCCGAGTTTCGACGACGCTCTGAAGGAGTTGGGGGTACCGCAATTGGTAAACCCCAAGGACGAGCAACAGCCTGTCTACTTGGCAGACTGCAGGATCATCAGCCAGGCACTGTTGAAGGATCTCATTATGAAGAGGGCGGGGATTCTGGTCACGAGGATGGAGGCTAAGAGGGTCGACCGTGGCACCCAGACATTCGTAACCAACGTTGGAAAGCAGCGGGTCGTCGGATGTATTAATTGTCGCTCTCGCGAGCATCATTTTAACGAGTGTTGACTTCCTTATCGACCAGAATTCTGCAGGGTGTGTGGTGCCGAAGGTTTCGAGACGAAGGAATGCGTCTACCCTCATGGAATTGAGCATGAGCAAGCTTTGGGGAGTTGCCCGGGTTGCTCACGAGACTTAAGTCTCTATTGCCCGGAATGCCCTGACTGTAACATCCGTTACGCGGGTTTGGTCGACTGGCTCCGGTTGAATTATGCAACTTGGCCAACTTGGTTAGTGCCGAGGGATCACCAATATTTGATTGGTGACGGCGAGAAGGAGCTGAAGAGGAAGATAAAGGCGAGGTTTACTGATACCGACGATTATCCGAATCGGCTGTGACGGTTTCTCATCCGTGAGAGCGCGCTTGAGGTAGGAGCGGTGCCAGTAAATTCTGAGGTACCAAGCGCTGAGGGTCTTTCTGAGACCAAGAGAAAGTTGTCGGTCAAGACTTTGACAGTGCCATTCGTCGCGAGATCTCTCGACGAAATAATGAAAGAGAGACCGGAGCTTAGAGACGGGGAGGAAATGAAGATCATCGTTCCGTCGAAGTTTAAGAAGCCATCGAAGTAGTCGACGAACACCTGATTGTGTCGGGACTTCTCGATGTTGTTTAATTCGTTACCTAGCACTTTTCGACGATGTTTGGTCGAATTCGTTTATATTTTCATACTTATATATACGTATTATATTTTCTTATATTCGTCAATTTTATGGTCGTTCTGCCACATATATTTTAGCTTCTTCGTTCATCGATATTTAAGCCGTACGAAGACTATTTTTGTCTCTGTTTAGCGTTGATTATAACTTTTGTTTTGTCAGTAATTTTGCGGCGTTATTAACATGAGCTTGGGCAGAACTCTTTTTTAGGACAGATTCCAAACATTTGTTATTTTTCTTTTCGTCAATTTATACCGTTAAATTGATGCTACGGTCATGATATCAATATCTATTAAATAAAGAGCAAATGAATTAGTAATTATATTGTTTTAATTTGTTTACTGTTGTAATCTTTTGTTTGGTTTCAGCATACTTTTTTGATTCTCACCTTGACGTAACAGTTTGAAGGGGGAGAGTGTGACGGGAGGTTATTTTACCCGTAAATTAATGTAAATTCTCGGTTGCCGTAGACGTCAAGGCGGGAATATTTCAGTGTATAATTTGAATTGAGCGTGGTATAGCAGATCTCTCGTTGACTGTTTGAGCGTGGATCTTGGTCGCCTGAGGCTCGTGAGCGAGCATGCGCGTAGCGTCTGCGTGATCAGGTGATCACCTTGGAGAGCTCACTCTTGTGACGATCGTTCTTACAGTAGGAAGTTCTTGTTCTTCATAAAGTTATTGTCGTCCAGAGTCGAGCTTGCCGTACCGGGCAAATATCAAATAGCGTAGATTGGATATTGAATATTGAAAGGAACATATTGTCGAAACATCGAGTTATTGTGTAACTATGTGATATTGTCGACAAGGGATATTGAGGTCCAGTTGAGGACTATTGTCGACTAAACTATTGTAGTACCATTTATTTGCCTGTTTATAATAAATTATTCAAACCTATTTAATTGATAATCGCTTGTGTTAGCTTATTTAAAGGTCAGCCCGAGTACCCATCCCAATATCTCCGCACGTTAGTCTTATTAACAGCTTTCGTTTTACCCTGCTAATCAGGTTTGGCATAGATTAGCTGGTGGCCGTTGTTTTTAGTTGTAGATTTAATATTTTCTGGAGCCTCAGCAGCCACCGACCCGGGCCGCGCTGAGTGTAAGGGTTAAGAAAATAATAATCTTCTCAAAGGCAAAACGAAAATAAATTATTTTATTGTTATAGATTACCTTTCTTTATTGTATAGCTTACCTTAAGGCATCTGTAACATTATTGAATGTTACAAAGGCGTAATTACTTCTTCCAACGTTTCTCTTTAAGAAACAACCATCTACCTTTCCATATTTAGAGAACAGCTTTTCCAGGTCTTTATGAGTCGTCTGAAAATAAATATTCGATATTTATCTTGAATCTTGGTGCACATTTGAGTGATTTTGCTTTCTCGTAGAGGAAGCTTTGTAGTGGTGACAATCCAGTTTCCTAAAAAAGGTTTTTTTGAACATATTTCAAGGGAATAAAATAATCTTTTTAAGTCTTTTTGTTGAAACAATCAAATTTTTGTTAATAAAATGAGATTATTCTTCTTTCCGAATAAATTGTTTTGTTGAGCCTTCTTTCATTCGTAAAAAATTGTTTGTTTTACTAATGAAATATCTTATTGTATCAATCAATACTAAGTACTGTTTTATATTTTCTAAAAATTAATATTAAAAATGGGAAAAGTTTCATAATCATATTTTATTGTTAATGCAAAAGCGTTTTTGAATAAAATTATCTTGAGATAATTTAATATTTTATTTGTAGGTACTGTATGGTTTAGTGTATCGTGGAAAAAATAGTAGGACGTCCTCTCATGAGTTAGGGTAATGGTTTAGGTGCGTTCGATTCCTCCGTCTTGCGTGTGAAATTTTATTTGTTATATGTGTGTTAAAATTTACAAGTATCAATTATTTATAAGTATATCCATAATACATTAACGAAGAAACCGTCTTCTTAATCAATAATTGTTTTTTAAGACATTTATTTTTATTTTTTCATCAGTACCGACCAGTACTGGCGCAGTACTGCGCTCGTTGTAAATTTCCCAGTTCGGGGCCAGCACTGGGGGTCCAGTGCAGAACATTGTTATCACCCCAGATATATGCTAGTACTGCGCCTTCACTGGCTGACAGTACCCCAATAAGAAATCCAGAACAGGCGCGCTATTGCGCCCGTTGTGGATTTCTTAGTAGGCTATCGCGTGCACTAAAACACAGCCGCGCATCCGAGTACTCGTATATGTATCTCTGATCTTTCCCGTTGACGCGACTTTTTTCCATTTCGACAATGAATAACTCTTAAACTAACAATCTGATTTTCATGAGATTCAAACAACATTGAAATGAATGAATTCCACCCCTGATGACAAGGTTATACATAATAATTTCCAATATTTTGGAATGAAAAGTAGAAGCTGTAATTAACTTGGCAATTAAAATAATTTTCAAGACAATAAAATTGCAAATGCATCAGATCAAATATCTTAGTGGAGTTCATTATTTCCCAAACCAACATTCGGTTTCGCGATGAGTATGAGTCAAATAACTTCTATGCATAACTTCTATTCTTCACTTAAGCGAAAAATCGTCTATTTCTCGCGATACTCTGTGAAATTCGTCGTTTTTTTTTTTGTTTTTTAACCATAACTCAAAAACGAGGGGTTGACAACTCGTGAAATCAGGTGTATACTTGCACTGAAATCTTCTGAATTCTCCTGAAATATTCATTAAATTTTCTTGAAACCTCCTGAAGTCAGTGAAATCTTTTGAAGTCACATGAAGTCACGTGAATTCACTTGAATTTTCTTCAAATTTCCTGAAGTCAGTGAAATCTTCTGAAGTCACTTGAATTCACTTGAATCCACTTTAATTTACCATCAAATTGATGCCTTGCATTACCGATAGTTTCGATCAACTGGAGCAAATGAATTTTATATGTTGGCAAACCTTCTTTTACGCTCTTTTCGAGGCGGAAGATTCGCTATCCTCACAGTTCCCTCTACGCCACGGTTGGGTAAGTAAAATACCTACACGCAGAAAACCGTTTCTTTGAATCAAAGAAAACATAGTATCAAATTTTTAATTTCTTTATATTAAAGAAAACTTGCTTTCTTTTAAAATAATTTTGATTGATTTAAACGAAGTTTCTTTGATTCAAACGAAAATTATTTTGAATTATTTTAAATTAATGAAACTGTTTATTTAATTAAAAACAAAATGTATTTGAATCAAAGAAACTTCGTTTAAATTAAAGAAAATTATTTTAACAGAAATAAAGTTTTCTTTAATATAAAAAAATTTTTAATTTGAGTTATTAAAATAAAAGTTTTGATTTAAAACAAGTTTTTTTCTGAGTGTACGGTAAATTACATGGTTTTTTACAGTAATTTACCAGGTATTTTACTTAGAAAATGTCAAATTCATGAGATGGGGGGGGGGTTCTACGTAAAATACATGAAGTCACGTTAATTAATATGGATTTTCTTGAAATCTCCTGAAGTCAGTGAAATCTTCTGAAATCATTGAAATATCCTGAAATATCTAGAAGTCAGAAGTAGGTGTACACCCGCTTGGCCGAGTTGTCAAATCCTCGCTTAAAAACGATAACACTTGAAGGGAGTTTCAGGGTTCCGGGATACATCTGGTAGATAATTTACAGCTATCTCTGTGAGAAAAAAGCAGTTTTCTCTCTACACGGAAAAATATGTCCTACAAAAAGTGTCTAACTGTCTGGGAATCTTGGACGGGTACCAAAATGTAGTAAAAAATGAAAACCTCGATCTTTGAATATTTACAAGATTTCAATAAAGCAAAAACAATTTCGAGACTGTAAAATGTCTTGGACAGTCTGAATATAATTTTCAAGACAGTCTAGGAAAATATGATGGGTTCTAAAGCAAACTAAAAAAAAAAGCGAAGCCGACATCAGACTTGTAGTCTTTTGTGTCCAAGTTTACATCACACACACGAAAAACGTATTCGTTTCACTTTCTTTAATACAGGGGCACCCGATGTCCGATAATAATTTTCTTTTCCAGATTACTTCTCGCGCTGCTGTCGATGCAGTCTTGCTCGCTCGAGCATAGAATTTTTGCGTAAATTACTTTGGAGTGTGCACGTATGTATCCAAACCAAAAATTCGTAGATGCTTCAAGTTTGTAACTTTTCCAGTCCAGGCTTGACACGGCGTTACTGCACCACTCGCCCACACGGTTCGGTTTAGAACATATACCGCACAATTCACTGCTTCTGCCCATAGACTGTTTTTCCATTTTGCTCCGGATTATACGGAGCTCGCAGGATTCCACACTTCTCGAGACAATCGTCAATTTCTTTGTTGCAGAATTCGCGACCATTATTCGAGAGTAGTGTTTTCATTTTTCGACCCAACTTGTTCTCGATCATCTTCTCTAAGATCTTAAACTTTTCGTAAACTTCCGATTTCTTCTTCATAAAATAAACGTTTTTGTAGCTTGTTGCTTTATCCTTAAACATTAGGAAGTACCTCGATCCTCCAATTGAGTTCGTTCACATTGGCCCGCAAACATCCGAATGCATTTTTTCGCCCAGCTTTATTTTCTTATCGAGCTCCCACTTCTTTTTGAACAGCAGCCTGTGTGATTTCATCATTTGATATGGTTCGCAGAAAACGTCATTTTTTTCCGTGATCGACACTCCACTGACTAGTCCTTTTTTTGTCAATTCACGAATCGCTCGTGCCAGACAGTTAAATTTGTCGTGGTTAAATATGTTTGCTTCATCAATGCTTCCTTCCTTAACGACCTTGAAAAACATTCGGTGCACGTCATTATTTTGCTTCATATCCACCGCTAGCACTTCGCCCTCCCGCATCAATTCAATTCTATTATTTTTAAAATGCATTCCGAGTTCATTTTTCGTACACACTCTGACCGAAAATAAATTCTATCATAATTTTGGAACATGCAATACTTTTTGGATTCTAGAGTCATACCATACACCGTCAATGAACTTTTTAATTCGCACCGTGCCTTCACCAGCGACGCTACAGATTTGATTATCACCTAGTGATATCGTACGTCCAGTGCTGTCCGTCTTGTCGGTGATGGACTAAATTTGGAAGAGAAACCATAAAATAATTAGAGTAGAGCTGCTGCGCAAGGGATCTCAAACGATGCGCGAATCCCTCAAGAGCTCACTTTGATCACCCAGCTAAATTAGAATCTAATCGACTTTTGATGTAAAATCTATGCATCTCGTTCTTTTAAATATTCAAGTATCAGACTTAGAATATTTTGGCTCTGAGCGAACTCAGAAGTATTGATCGCGAATTGTGTATTAATTTGTCAATTGATAAATAAATCTTTTGATTTTATTCTCAAATATGAGGTATTATTCCTCAAGTGTACCACCCTCAGAATTCGACTTTGTCAGATTGAACTCAAACTTTGGTGAAGTATAGACATACTAGGTATAACTTTAAAGGAAAAAGATTTTATCGATTGGATAAAAATTTACCGAGATACGGGAGGGGAATTTTTCGAATTTTTTCGATTTTGTGTGGTTTCATGCTATTTCGAAGCTCCTTTCCTATGGAAAATACAAAATTTTGTCCTACATGTTTTTGATAACTTTTTTCCTGGTCTATCTCATGTTTATAACCATTTTTTAAAAAATTGAAAATTTGACCGATTTTTTTGAAAAAGAAAATATTTTTGACTTTTGCATGTTTTTTTTTGGTCTCAAAATAAAGCTTAAGTCTTTATCTTTCGATGCTATAAATTTCATCTTACCGTTTTTTTGTTGTTTTCGAGAAGAGTAAAGCGCCGCGCCGACGGCGCTCGGCAGAACTTCTTCGGACTCATTTATCGTATCAATTATGAATATCTATTATCTATTAAACTTCTCTCTGCATTGTACAGGGTTGAGACTGTCATTAAAGTTTTCTAATGTCTGCATTACACTCATTATAGGAACGTAATATTAAGGATAAAAACTATCTCCACGTATTACAATATATTTATTAGATAGAAATTTATTTCCTTAATATTACGTCCCTATACTGAGTGTATGCAGACATTAGAAAACATTAATGGTAGTCTTAACCCTGTACAATGCAGAGAGTAGTTTAACAAATAATAAATATTTATAATTGATACATCGACATATAGAAATGAACTGCGGGACGCTGTAGGAAAGCGTGTAATAATACGTCATAGAGCTTCACCGAAATGCTCTCAACCAATTAGCTTCGGCTAGAAAGAGATAAAATTACCAACCGTTGCAACTTTTCTCTCTGACGCATTATTACACGCTTTCTTACAGCGTCCCGCAGTCTATTTCTATATGTCGATGAATTGATACGATAAATGAGTCCGAAGAAGTTCTGCCGAGTGAGAAGCCCAGTAGTCTCAAGCGCCGTCGGCACGGCGCTTTACTCTTCTCGAAAACAACAAAAAAACAGTAAGATGAAATTTATAGCATCGAAAGATAAAGACTTAAGTTTTATTTTGAGACCAAAAAAAAAACATGCCTTTTTTCTGCAAAAGTCAAAAATATTTTCATTTTCAAAAAAATCGGTCAAATTTTCAATTTTTTAAAAAATGGTTATAAACATGAGATAGACCAGGAAAAAAGTTATCAAAAACATGTAGGACAAAATTTTGTATATTCCATAGGAAAGGAGCTTAATACCTTCGAAATAGCACGAAACCACACAAAATCGAAAAAATTAGAAAAATTCCCCTCCCCTATCTCGGTAAATTTTTATCCAATCGATAAAATAATCGATATAATAATCCAATCGATAATCTTTTTCCTCTAAAGTTATACCTAGTAGGTCTATACTTTACCCAAGTTTGAGTTCGATCTGACAAAGTCGAATTCTGAGGGTGGTACACTTGACGAATAATTTCCCATAGGTAAATTTGATTCAATTAAATATTCTAAACCCTGATTTAAACATAATTTCTGAATCGACAGACATCGATGGAGTTCGACAACCTGGATCCAGGCGAGGAGACTCTTAATTCTTAAGAGTAGACAACGAACCAATTTTTTTCTTCAATGGTTGAGAGATACTACTAATAATAAAATTATTCAATCTTTTATAATGAAGTCTGTTTTTTAGATATTCAAATAACAAATAACACTTAGATTCTTGACGAGTTTCTTGACTCTTTCCACCTTGAGAAGCACCGAGCAAATTAGCGTGCAGAACTAAAAAAAAACTAAAAAAAATTACCCTTTTAACTTGTATTATGAATAAATTATATATTTTTAATTATAATTTGTTTTAAAAGACATTTTTCATCTATCCAATTTAAATTTTTGCGAAACTTGGACTTTGAATTCCGTGAAAATAGAAATTTTTAAAAATGATTGTAAGGGCGGCCCTGTTACAGTATATATTTTAAGAAAATGTTTTTTGGACGATATAGAAACAACCTACCAAATATCTAGGTTCTTGCATAGTCCTGAGTCCCATAAAAATTAAATTTCATCCCAGTTTTGAAGAGAGAATGAATATTTTGTCTGGAAATCTTCATTTTCTAAACAAGAGCAGACGAATCGCGTGAAAGAGAAACTAAACGTCAGGTCAAAAGAAACGAGAAACACACAATGAGCAGACCACACTCTATCAAATGGTAAAGTCGTCAGAATGTCGCTGTCGGTACTTAATTATCATTTTTTTCAAATGTGAAAATCAGAATGAAAACACAAATTGTGACGATATATGTGGCAAAGATGTGTTGAAATTGCAATATATACCACACTTGTTTGAAATGTATACCGTCTCAGTTTGAGGCACATTATTTGAAATAAATGATTATTACCGACAGTGCTTCTGTCAACGTGACTTTACGGTAATTTAGTGTAAAAAATAACGGCTGAACAGTGATAGTTCCGATGCGGTCTGCTCATTGTGTGTTTCTCGTTTCTTTTGACCTTGGATAATCATGTTTCTCAAAGTCTATCACAAATTACGGTTTTGTGTCGCAATGAATCGCGAATTTCGTGTTGAAATATGAATGATTATGAAATAAAATTGTTCGTTTTTTTCGATTTTTCTATTTGTGTCCGTGTTGTGCCTGAAATCATTCATTTATACGAGTGCGTGTGACGTTTAGTTTCGCTTTCTCGCGATTCGTCTGCTCTGTCTGCATTTGCTCTTATTTAGAAAATGAAGATTTCCAGACAAAATATTCATTCTCTCTTCAAAACTGGGATGAAATTTAATTTTTATGGGACTCAGGACTATGCAAGAACCTAGATATTTGGTAGGTTGTTTCTATATCGTCCAAAAAACATTTTCTTAAAATATATACTGTAACAGGGCCGCCCTTACAATCATTTTTAAAAATTTCTATTTTCACGGATTTCAAAGTCCATTTATTCAAAGACCTTAACTTCCGGTATTTACATTAGTGCAAAGCAGTAATGTGAACAGTGGACAGCTAAAATTCCATTTGCATCAAAGAATTTGAATTAAAAAAAAAACAGATTTCATTATTGTGAAAGAAGTGTATAAACAACACTAACCCTTTGAGCCAAATTTCCAACAAATAACTTTCGAATTGGTACTCCATCTTCAGTGATAGCATCTTCGTTGCTCCGTACATCTAAATCTGAAAAAGATAAATTTTTTTATTATAAATTTTTACTCTTGATAAATATGTTGGAATTATCAAATTGTGTTGCAATGCTAAAGGGTGGTGCGGAGTAGAAAGATATACTTTTGCATTCGGCAATGAGCGAATGTGAGATCAGTGTATTTTCCGTTTATTTTCAGTGTAATACATTTTGTTGAGAATGTTGAATTCAACGGAGTTATAAATAAATAATAAAATTTGCGGAGTGAAATTTCATGTTATCTGTCAGCTCCAGTACAGCCGCATTGTCAGCACTTATCAGAAACCTCGATACATTAAGAAACGCTTATTGGTGTAGCCATACAAATTTCAAAGTACCTTTATGCAATGCCCTTAATGCATTTTCACTTTTCGAACAATTTTTTATTAACAATTTGTTAAACAATGAAGATTTTTAACGTATCCCCGAGCGCCCTGCTCAAGCCTACGCTTTCGATGAAGATTATGCATTTTCAAAAATTATTTTCAAGGTGTTAACGCTTGTCACATCTAATGCTTCTCAGTTTGGAAAACAACGTACTTCGTGATATGAATTGTGAGGATATTGTCACATTTTATCCTTGTTTATATCCAGAGAATTTTAGGGAACCCCACAAACCTAAACACGACCCTCATGTGGACTAAGGTGGTCCTTATTTATTCTTGGTAGATCTTCTTTTTCTAATTTCTTTGCTCGCACACTACTTTGTTGGAATGGTAAAGAAAAATGATCTCTACCAAATTTTAGCGAAATCTATTAATATTAACATCTGCCCCAAAGCACACAAAGTTTCTTATACAATTAAGATGGGAAAAAGTACTGTCAAATATCAATTGCAGGTAATTTTTTTTTTAGATTTCATCGCAATCCTTTGTCTCTTTTCAATTATGATCTTTAGACGAGGGGTTGACAACTCGTAAAATCAGGTGTACACTTACACTGAAATCTGCTTAAATATCTTAAGTCATTTTAGGTCACTTGAAGTAACATGAATTCATTTGAATTTTTTTTAAATCTCCTACAGTCAGTGAAATCTTCTGAAGTTATTTGAAGTCATTTGAATCCACTTGAAGTTACGTGAATTGATTTGAATTTTCTTGAAATTTCCTTAAGCCAGTTAAATCATTTGAATTCTAACGTCAGGTACTTAAAAAACTCTTCCACTTTTAATACATTTATAATGAACTGTATTATTTTTATAATTTTTATAATTATATATTAATATTTTTATATTTTATTTATTTATATTATATTTATATTTTATTTTATATTTATATATTCGTACTACTCAGCTACTCTTAAATATGATTATCTTTTGCTAATCAATAATCTGTACATTTCGAAGAGAAATGTACTTCACACATTCACACATTAAAGATCGAGCCTTCATCTGCGTGAACATACCGCTCGCCTCGTTCTAAAACAAGAGAACGAAAGGCATTGAATTATAATAGTACCTCAAACAGAAGGTATTTTACAGTAAAGGTTCATTATGATTTTGACATAAATATTGTTCGGTTTTCAAAAACGTAAAATTTCAACTGCAAACAAATAATTATACTTTTATTATGAATAAGTAATTATGCGGCAAGGCCGCCCGCCAAGACAAATTAGTTTAATTGTTTTTAAGCTGTATTTGCTTATGAATAGGTAATAGGCATAACTTTACAATATGTTTTTTATAAATACCCTTAGCCGTTTTTACTGTTACAGCTCGCACGAGATTATCCTAACCGGGATGGCACGACATAATTCTACCCAAATTCCACTTACAGGGAGGGCTATTTTCCTCGCGAACCAAAACAATATCGCCTTCACTGACGTTTAATGGCTTATTTTGCCACTTATATCTATTTTACAGTCCTTGAAAATATTCAAGTAACCATCTTTTACATAGAAGTTCATTCAATCTCCGCACCAATTCCCATCGCGACAATCGATTTTCCGTTAAATGTAGAACAGTAGGTTCAGGTGTTGAGAGCAAATGAGATCCAGTCAGAAAATGACCAGGAGTCAAGTAAGATAAACTATCGGCATTATCAGAAATCGCCAATATTGGTCTAGAATTAAGGTTCGTTTTTATTTGACAGAGAAGTGTTGACATCTCCTCGACTGTCAGAGTATGGTTACCTACAGTTCTTTAAAGGTGATGTTTGAGTCTTTTGATTCTAGCCTCTCATAGACCTCCAAAATGTGGCGCATAAGGGTGTATGAAATGCCATTTAATATTCTCTTCGACGAACTAATGTCTCAGGTTTTCATCTTGTTACAAATTTCGGAAAGCGTTTTTGAGTTCTTTATTTGCTCCTTGGAAATTTGTCCCATTATCACTATAGAGGTTCGAAGGTAAACCTCTTCCAGTTAGAAATATTTTAAAGGCTGCTAAGAAGGTAGCAGAGCTGTTGCCTCACCAGCTCTAAATGAATATCTCTAGTAGCTAAACATACGAAGAGAGCTACATAAGCTTTATGTGACTTATATCTGCGCCCTATAACCAACCGAACTAAAATAGGTCCTGCATAGTCAAGGCTACTATGTACAGATGGACTTGATCTTGTCTCTCTAAGTACTGGCAATTCACCCATCATCTGAGATGGAACCGTTACCTTTTGACGAACGCATGGAATACACTTGTTTATTATGTGACGACCAAAGTCACGAGCTTTAAGCTTTGAACGTGAAGTGTGAGCTGAGGACCTCCATGCAACGTTCTAAGATGCGCCTGTTCAATAATTAAATTCGTAAGTTGATGTTTTGGTAAAATGATCGGATGCCTAAGGAATGGGAGCATTTTTTAAATGTCCATTCATTCTCAAAAGTTTTTTTTTTTTATTTAAAAAGGGAGTCAAACTCTTTAATGTACTTGATGTATTACAAAAGCCCTTTGATTGTAGACATTTCAGAAGAAAACTCACACTTTTGCAGATACTTAAACCAAAATATTCTAGCCTGGTTTAATTTTTCTGGCATTAGAAACTTTTCTTTGGGCCTTTTCAAAAATTCAAACGATTAATTATAATACCAATGAACTGATAACAGAGAGCTGTTATTCGGATTCAGAAGAAGTCCTGTCTGAAAGCTTTTCCATGGCTGAATTCTCAATTGGAGAAGTACTTAAATGGATTTCTGAAGCAGTGGCGTAGCGGGGGGGGGGGCAGAGCGTGACACCCCCCCTAACTTCATGCCGAGTCGGCATTTTCGGGATTTTCGGGTAATTCGATTATAATGTATATTATCCCGGTTGAAAATTCCAGAATAGGTTCCTGTATGGTTTCCTATACAGGAACCTGTAAATGTTCGTATGAGGGTGCCGACGAAGGTTCTGATGTATGACTCCTGTAAGGAACCAGGATACAGTGATCCTGTACAGGTTCCTGTAGAGAATTCTAACAAGATTCTTATACGACTGACTGAAATACACCGTATGGAAAACTGTAAAGGATCCTATGTATGTTCCTGAGGAGGAACATGTACTTCCAAACAATTGAACTTAGAATTTCCTGTGTAGGATCCTTTTCAGTTTCCTTCACGATTTTTATTCACAAATTTTCCTGTATGGGTTCCTTCTCAAGATCCTGTGAAATTTGCTAAATAGAAATAACTCCTGGTATATAGGTTTCTGTGCAGGAACCTTCAGAGGTTTTGTTAGTTATTCCTACAGTTTCTTATGTAGGAACCTTTGCAGTATCCTCAGTCAACCCTTATTCTGCACAAAAGACCCTTCATGGGTTTTTATACGAAGACCTATGAAGGATCCTTTGCAGTTTCCTTTACGATTGTTTTCTTCTCAGTTTCCTATATAGGATCCTGTAAAATTAATTAAATATAAATGCAAAGGTACCTGTTCCAAGCGTTAAACATTAGCAGTTAGAATAAGACTCGAAGAATCCATCCAAAAACAGTAGATTGTGTCGTTATAGATCCAAGAGGTCTTTGATACAACCCTGGCATCAGAAGCGAAAATTTGATTCTACTTGTGAAGGGCTGTAATTCATTAAGCGTGGCAAAGTATAGGCAGTAATCGGAAATTCAATTTCTTTATTATACACTGACGAAAGAGTTAAATCAACACGCGCTTTAGCCACCCCAATCAGGACTTCACTTGTCGCAGTTACTTAAGTCATAACAGGAATCCGTTTAGGTTTTAAAAAATAAACCAATGATTCAGAAACAAAAGTCACATCTGAACCTTGGTCGAGAAAGGCTCAAAGTGCTCGAGGTGTAATAAAGAGTGGTAGTGATTATAATACTGGAAGCACGTAATTTTACTTTTGCAATCCCGTAATCGATGATTTGATATTAAACACTTGAAACACAATTTATTTTCACGAGCAAACTCCCTTCTCTTATCTACAGAATGTTTCTTGAAAGTTTTACATTGAGTCAAGTAATGATTACCTTTACAATTTATACATCTACTTGTAGATTCGTTCGAAGTACAAGTACTATGAATTTGAGCAGATTTTCGAGCTTTAAAACCGAAAGAATTTGAAGTATTACCACGTGAATTTCTTGAAGAATTATCTTTTGACATTTGTAAAACTTCGAAGTACGGATTCTTTGATCAAAGAACTTTTGAAGATCTTCATATTTTGGATAATCACTGCAATTTGCAAGATATCTTTCCGATTCAAACAAATCTCGAAAATTAGGTCATTTTAGATAATCACCAGAAAACTTAGGGAGCTCAATATCGGGTAGTTTCATTACATACTAATAGTAAATCGTTTGAGAATTATTCAAATTAGAAACGTTAGCTGTCGTATTATTAGCGTTCAAACTTGCAATATGCTCTTGAGTTAATCCAAATATTATCTCATTAAAAAAATCAAGAGCCTTGAGATACACTTCTTCAGCCTTAAAATACGAAGGTTTTATAGAGTATTCAACTCGCTAAAATATTTTTATGATTTTGTTCGTATTTTTCCCAGGTTTCCTTTAGAGCTGCCTTTCTTTCTTCAGCTACTACCAATGTTACCTCCCCAGCATCAATCGATTGAAAATAAGAGACTGATCTCTTCAATTTTTCCAAGAGGAGCTCTTGTTGCTCAATTAGGGCTTCCATTGTCCCAACTGTCAAATCCGTGTATCAAATATAAATAGAGACAAACTTCACCAAATAAGTTTACAAAAGTGAATGAAACTTTGATTTTATACAAAATTAATCACGAAAGTGATCACTAACTTTTTTTCAAGGTTCACGAAAGTGAACGTAATATTCTTAGAATCAATCAAGTTTTAATTACACGAGTAAACGAAAGGTAAACGAAAGTAAACAAGTAGTAAGAGCTCTCTCTTACTACTTGTAAAACTAGTGCGTTATAGGTATTAGTGTAACCTACGCGGAGCGATAAGCATGATAAGAGTTCACAACACAGGACGTAATTCTCAAGAGTGTAAAATCGATATTAGAAAGAGACAGATTTCATCAAACAAGTTGAAATTCCTATGTCATTACAATTCGGCTAATGACGTCACTGAAGTGGTGAAAGGAAGAGAACAATGGCTTCTGATATCACCAACTTCTACATGCGTGTCTTGTAAATTCCTGCACAAGTTCAAAATTTTAATTTTCAGCTCCCACCACTATTTCTAGTCTTTTTGAGTTTCTACCCACAAGTAATTCGGCTCGAAAGACCATGTTCCAGGCGTGGACTGTAATTTTGATGGAATTTATACTTTAAATTGATAGAAATTTTTAATTTTAATTAAAGTTCTACGCACGCAGTGTTAACGCTTCTCTCGCTTGATTCGTACTACTCAGCTATTCTTAAATATGTCTAATCTTTTGTTAATCAATAATCTGTATATTTCAAAGAGAAATGTACGTCACACATTAACGTGCGAGCCTTAATCTGCGTGAACAAATCTGTTGGTACATTACGATATAAACAAACCGATTTATGCAGAAACGGATGCAAGTCCAGCCGGCGTTGGAGCTGTTTTGTATCGTGTAATTGATGGCAATGTAAGGCCTATAGAATTTGCTTCAGCTACATTAACTCTGCTAGTCGTTTACAACGTTGGGCTGTTATCCTAAATGCTTACGATTACGATATTATCCGCAAAAGTGATGTTAGATGCACGGATCTGCTCTCGCGGTGACCACCCAAAGAAAGCACTACCGATTTTGTACTTAAAATTGATGTAGAAACGCCGATTTCGAGTTTGAATATTGCCGAGTCTTAGATCTTACAAAAAGAGCCTGATCGTGTAAGCGACGAAGCGCTGAAACCACAATTTTCGAAAAGACACGAGCTATCTACAACTGCCAATTGTGTTAGCCTTGGCAATTGAATTTTTGTTCTCCTACGTTTAAGAGAACAAGTCTTAGGGTTGTTATACGACGGACATCCTGGTATAATTAGAATGAAAATGCTTGATCGTTCGTATGTTTATTGACCAGCTATAAATAAGGTCATGCGCTCCTTGCTAAATTATTCAAAATGGGCCTAAAGCAAAGGATCTTCTTAATTGGAATCCGGCGTCTTAAATGGAGTCTGAGAGCGTGTGCACATTGATTTTTTAGATTTTGAACACAATAAGATCTTAATTATTGTCGATGCTTATTCTAAATAGGTGGATGCTTACGTAATGTGAGATACAGATTGTAATAAAACTATCGAAAAATTGCTTATTACTTTCAGCTTATTAGAGTTTCCTGAAGAACTTTGTGCGGACAACGGTCCTCTTCTTTCAATGCGGGGGATTTTGAGCAGTTCTGTTTTAAAAATGGTATCAAACTCACTCACAACCCTCCGTACCATGCATAAAGCAACGGAATGACTGAAAAATCTGTCCAGAGCGCAAAGAATTACCTAAAAAAATTAGTTTTGGAATGTAATTCGGGTTTGAACATGGAACGATAATTAATTCGATTTTCAGAGTTCATGAGAAATACGCCATGCGTTAAAACTGTATTAGCCCCAGTAGAAGTAGTTTTAAAACAACTACCTCGAACTAAATTCTCAATGCTTAAGCCAGAATGTAACAAAACTCAAAAAAAATAGGGACACTTTAAAAGAAATCAGCAACTACGTGGTCGGGGAATCGGTGTTTGCTGAGGTTACAGGGGATTGTAAAGCTAAATGGTGGCCGGGGAAAATAATAGAAAAAAAGAGTCCCGTTACTTATACGGATTGAGCTAATGGCCGAGAAAGATTCAATCACGCGGGACACATAAAACGAAATTTGACTGATCTTCATTTAAGTGATGAAATCCATGATTGGCCCGAAGTAAGAACCGAATCTATGACAAATACCCCTTTATCGGACGCTTTGTTAGGCAGTGACAAGGACTCTGTACTGTTTAGTCAAGCAGATGCTATATCGAGTAATCTCCGAATGAACCACCTTCTCGAGAAATTATTGTCAACGAGAATCTGGCGAAATCAAGCGTGAGCTTTCTATCTCTTGTGTTGTGTTGATTCATTCGTTCGTTCTCGGAGTTGAGTCATTTGACCGAGCTCAGATGTATTTTATATCTTATATATGAGCCATTCCATCCGTTTTAGAAATTTCTAAAATAAAGCATGGTGACTTTATGTCCACTCGACATTCTCAATAGTAAAGTTTCCAATAGTAGCTCATGCGTTGCGTTCGGCATCTGATTGACTGCTATTCGCGCGTAGTTTAAAAAACTAAAAATAGTATTTCATATGCAATACGCATGCGTAATTGATGTGAATATAGAGAAAAGGAATTTCTTTACTCTCGGTAAGCAGGAGTGCATTAAACTGAATAGAAAGTAGTTGGAATGTGGGCGATTTTTCAACTCTTTGAAGGGCATGTGTTACTTACCATATGAACCAATTTAAATAACCCCGTTCTTTTCCACAATTTTTACTTTATCAAAAAAATAATAGTGAAAATCCGTTAAGAATGCGAACACGGACGGATATCCACTATTATTTGTTTGAAAAAGTAAAAATTGTGGAAAAAAACGGGGTTATTTAAATTGGCTCGTGTGGTGAGTAACATATGTCCTTAATCCAAAACAATGTCGCTTTTGAAAAAAATTCTTCGATTCATTTTACGGATTTACGTTTGTTCTCGTGTCAATTCTGTTAAATCCTGCGACCCAAAATGAACACGTTCTATTTCTGACGGACGTGATAGATTTGAAGTCAAGTTAATTCTGCAAAAAATGAACATATTATAATTCTCATACGAGTGATGAATTTGAAGTCAAGTTAATTCTGCTTAATTCCCTAAGACGATCCTGCAGAATTGTTCTGGATTAAAGTGTTGAAATTTTAACTCAAATTCATAACGCTTTCAATTCAAATGCAATTCCGTTTTTGAAATTTCTAAAATAATTTTAATTCATTTCAATACACACCTTGTTACCGGGCTATTGAGAACGGCTCTGGTTTGAATTTCTTTACTATTGGGAACGTCGAGTGTATTTGGTTGCGAAGAATACAATTCCGAGACTAGTTTCCACCCATAACATCGGGATTTTGTCCTAGGCGCGGTAAAATCCCTAGAATATGAACTATGTCGTAAATGAAAATGACCTTAATATGAAAATCACCTGGAAAAAGTTCGGATATGATATTTTTATATATTTTTGTACGCAAAATACGACTCTGAGAATAAATTACATAAAAATATCATGCTTGGGCTTTTTCCAGAGAATTTGAATACCGAGGATAATTTTATTTACAAAAAAGTTGATTTTCTAGGGAATTTTTCACGTCTAGAGGAAAACCTCGATGTGCTAAGAAGAAACTAGTCTCAGAATTGTATTTTGCACAACCAAATATATAAAAATATCACGCCTCATTTCTTCCAAATGATTTTAATACGAAGGATAAATTTTATTGTCAAAAAAACTGATTTTTTTAAGGAATTTTTCGGGTCCAGGGGAAAACCCCGGTGTTCGAAAGGGAAACTATAGTTTACGATTCGTATTCTGCGAACAAAAATACATAAAAATATCATGTCTGATATCGTAGAATGATTGAGCCGAATACAAAAGTAAGCCAGGAGAACTTTTTTTATGTCAAAATTAAAGTACATTCGAACCACGGTTATTGTCACATCTCGGTTGGTCGTCGTATGTACCAGTATTCGCAACGTTAGCTCGGCGGGCTCCACAATAATACACTAACGAAATTATCCGCTTAGAGTACTTCCCACTCTATCGCTACAATACTGCCGAGCACTACCGAGCTCGCAGAGCATCTCCTCTCAACTCCTCACCACTCCTCATCTAAATTTGGGAGCGACCCAACTTCTCAGAACTACATTCATAGATGGAACTCAAATCGCGAGAGCAGACAAATACAGACAAACATCCAGAGAATAGCTAACAAGGAAAGTCTGCCAGGTGTCTCTTACCGATTTTATTCTAGCGACACGTATTTTTTTTGTATCTGCGGAAAAGCACTTTAAAGAGGTGAAACAGCCCCTCAAAAATAGGGGTGTCAAGTGTCGATTGCATAGTTTTGTGTACTAGAACATATATCACGGAGAATCAAATTGGCGAGGGACACCTGGCAATACTAACTTCTCTACTTTCGTCCTCGCATTGTTTGCCTACACATCCCTATTGCAAATTCCTATGTAGATCCCTATATAGGATCCTTATATAGGATCCTTTACATAATTTAATTTTCTTTACAAGAGCTTATAGGAAAAACCAAAATCTTTTAAAATCCGCAAAAAAAAATTGAAAAAAGTCGAAACTTACAAAGATAGCATAGATTTTTCGAAAAAAGTAAATAGTCAATTTGAAAAATTTTCATCCAATTGACTTGAAATTTGAAACGTAGCTTCATCGTTTGATTAAACAGGGATTAAACAGTTTTTCGGCACGCTGAGTCCGAATGTGATATCCTTTTACCCCCACCACGTTACAATTTAGGTCATTTGAAGGTCAAATCGACAAAAAAAAATTTATCAGAAAAGACCACCATTCCTAAGGTTTCCGGGTCCCTGAATCCAAATCCGAGGTCCACTTGACCCTATCGAATCACTATCAAAATTAATTAATGGTCAAACCGGTAAATATTGTAAAAAATGAATTTTTGACTACAGATTCAGAAAGAGCGGGAAATTTTACGTCCAGATATGGTATTATCAATTTTTTTCAATCAAGACTTCATCGGTCAATCAGAGGTTATTTATGTTGTTATATATGAAGTATATTGAAAATTGAAGAAAATATGGTTCTGTGAGTCCATAATGATACGCTTTTGAAGTCTCTGAATCCGAATTCAAGGTCCATTTGACCCTATCGAATCACAATCAAGGTCAAACTGGTAAATATTGCGAAAATGGATTTTTGACTGCAGATTCGGAAAGAACGACAAATTATATGTCCAGATATAAAATAAAAAACTTTTTTTTCAGTTTACAATTTCTTTTTCAATTTTCAAGTTTCAAATTATGTTTGTATTTTTTTCACCTTCCTTGCAGCAACGATATATAAAAGCATAAAAAAAATAAATAAAACAAAGAACTATGAACTTTTTAATTGTGAGATAGGTTTATGATAGGTGACTCTTTTTTTTTCTTTTGTAACGAACTCTTTTCTCTTCGAAAGGTTTATGCAGAAGATCTTTTTTTCTTTTCAAAATGTCTTGAAATTTCAAGCGACCAACAAACATCTGCCATCATATTTACATCCCATCCTCTTTAATAGCAACGTTCCATTTCCTTATGGGGTCTACCCACTTTAGAGTTTTCAAAAAATCGATTTTTTTATTGCATTTTTTGAAAGTATATATATCTGAAAATATCATACTAAAATGTCATAAAGATCAAAGTAGTCTACCGAGCGCGCTAATCCGCACCGGTCGGAGCGGTGCTGCCTAGTGCTGGTATTATTTCTAATTGACTGCGATTTTTTTACTTTTTTTACTTTGGATGAAAACGAGCATTATAAAGAAACTGAAGGCATAATGTCCTTTCCGAATCTGCAGTCAAAAATCTATTTTTGCAATATTTACCGGTTTGACCTTAAATTGACCTTGACAGTGATTCGATAGGGTCAAATGGACCTCGGATTCGGATTCAGGGACACCAAAAACGGGGTATATAACAAGCTCGGACTTTTTGATAGGTTTTAATCTGTTCTTTTTTTTTTATTGATTTTTAATGTGTAGGGTGGCTCCCGACATCTACTGTTTTGAGACGCTTGTTACGTGCCTGTTTAATTCTGTCAACTTTTCAGGTGGATTTGAATTTTCTGGCAGGAAATAATTATACGCTATTTTGGGAGTATAAAAGTGATTTTTCGAAAAACTGGTGATCAAGCGCCCCTTATTCATTTCTTTTCTCTATTTTTTTTTATCAAAAACCTCTAAATTTTCCCTCTTTATTTGGCTCAACATTTGAATTTTCGATTTTTTAAGGAAATTCAAAAAGTTATTATGCCTATCCTATAGAGTGTTCAAAAAGAAACATTTTTCATCTTTAGACTTTTTTTCATATCGTGCGTTGTTTGGCTTCTAATTCAAGTTTTATATCATTTTTTTGGATTTTCAAAATGTTATAAGTCTTTCAATTTTTTTTATCCAAAAAAGTCATTAAGAAAAATTGTTCGTTTTTTTGAGTACTACGAACATCCGTCATTAGAATTTTTTAATTAAAAAAAAAAGTGGTTTCAAAAATTTTCAAAATGCTCCAACTTTGTAAATTTTTATCCGAAATGGCTGGCCAACGAACTTGACCTTCATTTTGGGACACTAAAAGAGTATACCAAAGGACAATCCAATCGGTCAATTCTTTCGAAAGTTATCGTGCTAACAAACTAAAATCTACAGATAGATAGACGGACACATTC
>UCOH01004528.1:0-15700 GCA_900474275.1 Synergus japonicus | reverse complement strand
TATATATATATATATATATATATATACATATACTTCACTAAAATTCTCTAAATTTTGTTTTCTGCTTTTATTTACAGCATTTTTATTAACTAAATGTATATTTTTCAAATTAAGATATTAAAAAAAATAATAGGTGTATAGTCTGATAAAGTTTTTTGCTCCGTGATAGAGATTTTTTTTAACAAAATAGAAGTGTTAAAAAATACATATACCTTGTAAAGAAAAAATACTTTTTAAAAGTTTTGTTTGGAAATGTTAGATGATTTATATGAAAAATTAAAAAAAAAATTGTTTAAACAAATTTTACAGAAATTTATCACAGTACTTAAAAAATCCTTACGAATTCCAAAGTCGCACTCATGACTTTTAGCACTATTAAATACATTCACATTTTAAACAATATTATCGTAACCCCTATAGAACTTCCATAATGCAATAGGGGTGCTTAAAATTTCATCATTTATATATAAAACAATTGAGAGCATGTTGTTACTACCATAAGAGCAAATTTAGTTTCGCCAACTTTACATTCGCTATATAAAATATTTTTTACTAAAACTAGGCCATTTACTTCCGTTTAGTACAGACGAAGGTAAATGATCTAGTTCAGTAACAAAAAAAAATATTTAATTTTGCTGAAGATTTTCACAATTTTTTTTAAATTTACATTTCAGAAGATTAATTTATAAAACATACTTGTTTTAATTTAGAGAATAATTGTCAGTTATTAACTCAAGTTAAAATGCTGTGACTATCAAATAACTTCTTCACAGGCTACAATTCTGCAGGTACTGCATTTTATAACAGGAGGGAAATTTTTCTCTTGCTACATACACAGTTCTATCATTTATTCATCTATGTTTCAAAAACAGTTTTTCAATGTCTCCACAATCTTAATTATAGATATTCCTTTTTTTTTTTTTTTTTTTTATATATAGAAAAAATGTAATCTTCCCTCAACTTTTGACGCTAGAAGAAATTTTTCTTTTGTATAAAAATGTATCACTTCCACGTAGAAAAAAGTCTAATTTATAATATGACTTGTTTATATTACACAACTTAATTAAAACCTACTTTTAAATGTTTTTAGAACGCCCTAAAAGTGTAAAATGTTCCTAAATCTTTTTATTTCTAAGACGAGAATTTTTTTCACCAAGAACTAATTGCAATACAAATTATTATACATGCAATTATTTAAATATCAGTTGATTTTCGAAATGCCATAAATGTCTGAAAAATGGTACTTTGACCTGGAAGTTTAAATCGTCTTGTGAATCGACATCCTGAACGAAAAATAACATTCATTATAAAATTAAAAATGTTTACTGATAGCCTGAAAAGATTGAACGACCTTCATTTTGATCCTGAAATTTCTTCCGAAAGAAACGTTATTTTCTTCAAGACTACAGTGATTTTTTTTAATTTCAGGAATTATCTGGCCAAAATAGTAACGATAGTTCGAATGGACCTGCTGGTCCAGGAACTCCAAACTCACAGGGGATGAGGCCTACCCCTTCGCCTACAGGGTCCACAGGTTCTCGCTCGATGTCCCCTGCTGTTGGTCAGTATATACTTTCTCTTTCGTCTAAAATTTTTGAACAAATCAAGTAATTTGAATAAATAAATAAAAGTTAGTGCAATTACTTTATTTTGGATGATCTCTCTCTAATAATTATTTGATTATCTGCAGGTCAGCAAAACGTTCAGATGCCTCCACGGCCTTCAAGCAGTCAGTCAGATGGAAGTGGACCAGCACGAATGAGTCACTCCCCCATGGCAACTCAAGGTATTAAAGTTGAAACTAATCTTCCGCTATCACCATTTTATTAAATCTCGTACCAATAATCATTAATTTAGTTTATTCTTTGTCAGGAGGATATCAACAACCCTTAGGTCCATCACCGCACATGCACAGTTACAAAATGAATAGCAGCGGTGGTCCTGGTGTAGTTCAACCTGGACCTGGACCAACCGGGCTTGGCGGTATTAACCCAATGGGTAGTGGAATGGGATACGCAGCGGGTGGAGCTGCTGGGAATCCACCTGGCGGTTATCCTGGCCAGGGTACTTATCCGCCTCCTCGGCCGCACATGCAGTTTCCACAGGGTTACCCGCCACCTACAAACTCGCAACCGCCGCCAAACAATCAATACCAACCTGCTAGATCCAACAACATGGTGCAATACCCCCCTTATACGGTAAATTTTCTGCATTTTGTAAAATTGTTTTTTTTTTTAACAGGCCCGGTGCTATCTAAGGTAAGGTTTGCTTACTTAAAAAAAAACCTCAACACTACACAAATTTGTCTCCTGAATTATTTATCAGGTTGACAAGGTAAATAAACTGACAACAGATGAAGATAAGAGCATTAGAGCAAGACATTGAAATTCAATCATCTACTTTCACTTGTTTTTAAAAATTAATTATTACCTTATCTCAACCTCAACGAAACCAAGCAATCAATTTAGTCTAAATAAAAGATTTTGAGATCCCAGGATGTAAACCTTGTTAACCCTTGCTTGACACTCTAGGGTAAAAATCACCCCAAGCCCACTTTTCTTAATTTCATTTTTTATTTCAATTTTTTTACTTTAGTTAATTTTACTTTTTGTCCATATAACCTATACAACTTAAAAATTTTAAGGTCATAAGAAGTTCTAAAAAAAATTGTCAAGTTGAAATAATCAATAATTTATTTGCTATAACAATTTTTGTTGCTGGGGTACGATGCACTCCAGTATGTCAAGTAATGATTAAAAACATTTGTTAAAGTGACTATATTTAAATTCGAACTTGGAACTTGGATACATGTTTTACGTTCTCCGGTATTGTATTGCAGCATAAAATGGGATTCAATAGCGTGTCACCTGGCATGCCCCCGAGTCCCGGACCACCTCAAGTCTACGGTACAAGTGGAGCTGGAAGTATGGTACCCCCAGGTGCTCCAGGAATCACAGGCATAGGTAATATGGGCCCACCGACAAGTTCTATGGGACCACCGGCACCTTCCCCCAACCACGTAAGCAACCAGCCACCACCAAATGCAGCAGTGCCACATCCGCATCCCCCTTCAGCCACACCTCCGCTTAACCATGAGGGAAGCCCTATGCCACCGCCGAGTACTACTCCGAATTCGCATCCCGCACCCGCACCTACTCCCACCAGCCATAGTTCTGCCGATCTCACTACGGAAACGTCGAACGACAGTGGCATTACCACCACTGCCTCAGGTAAATTCTTATACTCAATTTTTTTTTAATAGACTCCCCGCTAAAAGCTTAAATACATTAAGGGCATGTGATACTTTACCATAAGAGCAAATTAGTTATATCAATTATATACATTAATAATAATAAATATTTTTAGGTAATAAGGTTCAGTAAAACTTCGTCTATACGAGGCGAAGGTTTGTTGATTCTTATTTATTATAACTATTTATTATGGTGAATGTATAATTGGTATAACTAATTTGCTTTTATGGTAAAGTATCACAAGTCCTTAAGATTTTAAAAAAATTTTTAATGCTGCTGTCACCAGTAAGAAAAGTAGTTACTACATTTTGGATAAGTAATCCGACTTCCTAACCTTAAATTTCTAACCTGTAGCCCCTGTAACTCCTTTACTGTTTCAATGAAAAAATATCTTAAATATCCTACTTTGCTTTACATTCTAGTCTTAACCAATATGAAATTTTTATAAAATATTGATGTACATACTTAAATTTTCAGCGAAAAGTTATAAATAAAGTTTGGGGTACTCATGTTTCGAATTGTACGCAAGCGACTTTGTGAATACTCTTTTTTTTATTCAATACGATTCTGAACGTTTTCAATTTAGATAAACAAATAATATTGATTCTTTCTATTCTAAATATATTTAAGGGTATGCGTTACTTACTATATGAGTAAATTTAGATAAGCCGGTTTTTTTTCTCGCAATTCTTTACCTTCTCATCGGAGAGAATGTATTATTCTTTTTGAAAAAAACGAGGTTATTTAAATTTGCTCATATGGTAATTACTACACGCCCTTAAATCCTTTTTTTGGTTGCATATTTATTAATTTTTTTCTATAGGTACTACATCTATTAATGTGACATCAACTACAAGCGGAACTGTAACATCTGTGATAACGACAGGTCCCGATGGCACTTCCCTGGACGAAGGTTCCCAGCAATCCACGTTATCGAATGCATCGGCTGGTCAGTATTTCTTCAAATTTTTTATCAATACGTTTATTTTAAGAGCATGTGATACTTTACCATAAGAGCAAATTAGTACATTTTTGTACTGAAGTAAATGTCAAGCCTTGCAATTACTACTCACAACACTTTAGATGAAAGTTTCGATGGAAAAAACATATGCCTAATTGTAAGTAGAGAAACGACCTTATTCTCAAATAATTTAGTTTTATACTAGTGCCCCTATCATTCAGTTTTTATAAGAACCTCGAGGGACAAGAGAAACGCTAGCGTAACTTTAGTCAAGAGCGGTTTGAGAACAAAATTTTCAAATAACACTTCTATGAATTACGTTTCGTAGATAAACTGTTTTTCTTTTAAAGATGATAGATTCAAGTTCTATCTGAAAAATCATATTTCTCATTTTTCTCAATAAACATAATTAGATATTTTACACATTATAATGCTATTCATTTTTAAAATAGAGTAACCATCTATAGAACGAAAAAATGTCTACCTTTAATCCTTTTTTTGTTTTGCAAAAAGAAACGCTCGAATTCAATTTTTAATGGTTTCTGAGAAGCGGGACATCTTTACAAGACAGAATTATATTGAATTATACATCAACTAATGCAATTACAGCAATTTAAATGTAAACATCTTTTTAAATTCAAATTTTCAATGCAGCATCTGGAGAAGACCCAGCTTTTACACCAAAGGTCCGAAAAGAGATGCTAGGTGGATATCACAGTCATCCAACCACGCCGCAAAGCACAGTTCCATCTCCTGGTGCCGCAAGCATCAATTCTATTCATGAGGAATATCCGGACATGAATAGTCCAGGCTGGCCGCGCACACCTGCAAGTCCTGTACGTACCTTTCAATTTAATTAGAGAAATTTCTCAATTTTAAATTTATACACGCATGTCATACTTTTTACATGAGTTAGTGTGTGTTTCGAGTACTGATCATTCGTGGAAACACTTTAGGGTTGTCCAACTTTCAGAGTAAAAATCATTTTGCAAGATCAAGACGTGTAATGGCTTAAAGAGAAATGACCCATACAATATGATCCAAAACTTTATGACTGACACAGTTTGTAATTTCAGAGGAAAGTCATCGAACTCTGCATTAAATTACGCATTTTGAGTTACAAAAAGAAACATATCTGGCACTGTTGTGCTCTTCAAAATTAAAAAATAATATTGTTGGATAATCTTAAAATATTTAAATCAGTACTGTTTAATAATCACCTAAATTTCTCATTTTTTTTCCGTTTTTTTACAGGTGTTTAACAGTCATGTGCCTCAAGACCCTTACAGATCTAAGGTTATTATTTTTTCTATGTACAATCTCTCGCTAGAATTTACGCTGGTTAGCAGCTTTAATTTTCCCAAACTTTTTTAAAATCAATTAATATTTTATTGTGTAAAAACATATTAATTCTATTAAATGATGCATCCTTCATTGTGACTACGATAGGATTATTGGATGATTGAAAGCAATGCAATTTTGCAATATTATTATAGTATCTAATCTGCAAATTCGATCTCGTCATTGTACTTCACAAATATTATAAGTAGAAATTTTTTTACACTGTAGCTGTATTAATTTTTTAAGGGCATGTGTTACCATATGAGCAAGTTTTTAAACCCGGTTTTTTTTCTACAATTTTTACATTTTCAAAAAAATTATAGTCAACATCCATCAAGAACGCGAACATGAACGGATGTTGACTAAAAATTTTTTTTTAATGTAAAAATTGTAGAAAAAAAAACGGGTTTAAAAACTTTCTCATATGGTAAGTAACACATGCCCTTAAGTAGAACTATTACTCAAAAAATGTCTAATTTTATTATTTATTAAGTATGTGAGATGAAGAGGTCGAATTAAACGTTTATAAATGGTTACACTTTTTTTTTAACTGGACGGTTTTAAAACAGTTAAGAAGGTATCACAATTTTCTCTTTTTTTGATTGTCAAATTGTGCAACACCCTCTTTCAATCGCTTTTTACAATCAGAAATAATTTCGATTTCGTAAGATATTTTCACTGCTTAGTAACCCCTTTTACTTCTTTTCCTGCATGAAATAAATTTAAGCTCCCTTTAAAGTTGCTCTGCAAAGCGCTTTCTCTGGAAAAAGGACGATGATTAACAATTTATTTACTTTGCAGAAACCTGATAGTTTAGCGAAATTGTACGAAATGGACGACTCGATAGAACGAAGAACATGGTTGGATAAGCTGGTTACTTTCATGGAAGAAAAGAGGTCGCCAATCACCAGTTGTCCCACCATCTCCAAGAACCCCCTCGATTTGTTTCGTTTATACCTCTACGTGAAGGAGAGGGGGGGCTTCATGGAGGTATGCAAGGTGCAGTGTAGTTCCATCTAGCCCTCGGTGTCTTATCGTTTTTTTTATGTTTTTTTTTGTCTATGTACTGGTTTTTTCATCTTACACGCATTCAGAGGTCCATCGTGAGCTTTTGCCGTTTCATCTATTTTAAATCTAGTAAATTTGTGAAACAAGAATTTTCACTCGGAAAACCAAATAAGCCTCACTCTTTAATTTTTTGTGTAAAATCAATTTTTTTTTTCGCTTACATTTCGATGTTGATCCAAACTCTAACCACAAAATTAAGTTTCCTTAATTTCCTTTTAATAGATACTGGAATTTGATATCTCTTCATTCTATATATTTATATACTTTATTTTAGAATATAAAAGTATTTAAATTATATTTGTTGTCGCTCTATACGCACACTTCTATTTAAAAAATGAGTTTCACTACTGGGTTACAATATTTTTAATTTCTAATTACATATAATATTTATAAAGTAAAATAAGATCAAATTTGGAGGCTAGAATTTGAATTCAACACTCTAAACGTAAAGTTTAAAACTACCCAGGCGCGTCGAAAAAAGAAGCTTTTCTTTATGAATTTTTTTCTCGAGTTGTATGTGGTGGATAAAAAAATTTTAGGGCTTTATTACACATATCTTAAAGTTCTCAACAATATTTTTTATTTATGTATTTACAACAAAATGGCGTCGTGGCAGTATAAGAAATGAAAAAAAATTTTTCGAGGATGAAATCGGTATGCAGCATATCTCCTTCAATTTTAGTCCGATTGACTTGAAATTTTAATCGCAACTTCTTACATAGATTTCCTGTCGAAGTACAAACAATTTTTATGATTGATAAATTATTACGTTTGTAGTGAACAATTTAAAGTCGATTTTTTGCTAAAAAATGAAAACAAAAATTTTAACTCATACAAGTTTGCGAATTTTCAAACAAAATTTAAAATCCTGGGTATTTCGACAGAAAATCTATCTAAGAAGTTGCGATTAAAATTTCAAGTCAATCGGACAAAATTGAGCAGGATATGCTGCATACCGATTTCATCCTTCAAAAATTTTTTTTCGTTTCTAATACGGCCACGACACCATTTTGTTGTAAATACATACATAAAAAATATTGTTGAGAACTTTAATATGTTTGTATTAAAGCCCTCAAATTTTTTTTATCCACCACATACAACTTGAGAAAAAAATTCACAAAGAAAGCTGGGTAATGTAACCCCTTAATTGGAATTAAGGGCGGTGGTGAAACTATAATTTCAACACTTAAAATTCGACTTCCTCATTTTACTTAACAAATATTGTAATTAAATATTTATTCTTCTGAAAAAAAAATTTTCAAAAGAGAGTAGCGCTATTGAACGAAAAAATACCTAATTGTAATATTTTATTTATTAAGTAAAATAAAGAAATCGAATTTTGAGGTTAGAACTTGGACCCAATACCTTTAAATCTCAAAATTGTTCAGTTCTAAAGGCTTGGCAAACCATTCTTAAAGATATGAAATTTCTAACATTTGAAAGTTATTTTATAATGTTAAGCAGAATTTAAGTTAGATTCTGAGCGTTTTTTTTTCTCTCTTTTTTTTTTTGTATTATTGAATGAATAGTAGACTATTATAAATTAAGTTATTGTGCTAATTTGAATCTCAGTATTTTATTTGGCTTTTAGTGGTTTGAATGTTTTGAGTTTGTAGTTTGGATTGAAAACCGATCTAATTACAGCTTTATTTAGACATTTTCGAATAATTTACGTCAAAGCGAGTTTTGCTATAGTAAATGCTTAAGTTTCACGTCCAAGACTGCACTAGAATAGTTCACGATGCCTCTTGTTACACGCTGATCAGTGTTCTTTGTTTGTGCACGATTGTGCATGATTAGTACTTTGATGTCACCCGAAGTGTTTCCTTTTGTGATGTCCGTATCGTCAAGTCGCATAATAATTCTTTCTTTAAGTAGTCATTCGTCATATTTTGAAAAGAAATTCCTCTAGGAACCCTGGTGCTATATGGAATTATTCTATTTTTGAGAGAAGATACAAAAGTAATAATACCTTGCAATACTGGTAAATTAGATGTACTTATTTCACACGAAACTTATTTTTTTATTTTTCAATGCATGTATTGTAATGTTTTATCATTGAATTTTAACAATTTTTTATACATTTGTAATTCAATTTTAATTTGACTTTTCATTTACTTTATTAGTTTTTAGCGTTTTTAGTGGTACACTTGATTTATTTATCATTTGTTTTATTGATTCCAAGTTTTAAACTTGAAATTTGATCTCTTCATTTTACTTAATAAATATTAAAAGTGGATTATTTTTCGTTTTATAGCGTATCCCCCTTTTTTTTATTTTCTCTCTCTCTCTCTCTCTCTCTCTCTCTTCTCAAATATAAGTTTGCATATGGAGCAAAAAAATTTTTATGTAAATTAAATACTTTTTGCATAGAACGAAGAATTTGAAAACTAACCTCAAAATTGAATCTTTTCATTTTACAAAAAAGTGTGCAAGCTAAGAATTTTTTAGCTCTGTACCCATAATTCAATTTAAAAAATGAGTACCCCTGTGGAGCGAAAAACTATCTAATTATAATATTTTTTAAATAAAATGAGGATATTGAATGTTAATATGGGTCCAAGACATTTAAATGTTAATTTAAATTTGTCTTAAATGCTCACATTTGTATGTTGATTCAATAGAAGCTTTCCTCTGTGTTTTGTATGTGAAAAAAGTCTACATCTTTTCACAGTTTGTCTCTTTTTGTAAGAGTTGGGTAAATTTGAACAGATTGTAGAATCAAAGTTCGCTTTCGCAGGTGACAAAAAACAAAACTTGGAAGGACATCGCAGGTCTTCTTGGGATTGGTGCGAGCAGCAGTGCTGCTTATACGTTACGTAAACATTACACAAAGCATTTGCTTCCATTCGAATGCCACTTTGACCGAGGAGGCGTTGATCCCCAGCCGATTATTAATCAGGTGGAGGCTGGTTCCAAGAAAAAAGGATCCAAAGGTACAGCTTCCGTACCTTCTCCAGGTAGGTCAACGCAGACTTCGAGGCTGAAAGTTATCATTCAGAATTTTCGGCAACAAGTCGAGCGGTGACAGTTTTCATCATATTGATATTGTTTGTTTTCCTTAGGGTCTTCCAACTCCCAGGACTCTTTTCCAGCTGCTGGCTCGAGTGGCGCGTCTATGGACGGTTATGGTAGTTACCAGGGTAGTTATGCTAGCGGCGCACCAGGTGGTCCCGGTGGAGAGTACACACCACCACCGCCGAGGCCTCCTAGCCAAAGCAGCGCGCCGTCGCCTCATCAAGGTGAGTAAATATTGGAGTGGCAAATATTTTGAAATATCAGGGTCATCGCAAGTCAGGAAAACTCGAGAGATTGATCACTCGAATTTTGAGTGTACAGCAGATTTAAAAATTTCAAGGGATATTGAAGAATTTTGAGTTATTCTCAATATAGTAAGCTATCATCATGTTTTTTAATTAAATATGTAAAATAATTTCTTGTAACGAACTTTACCTTCCACAATACACAGAATCGGAACAACCGTTATTCTCAAGTTTTATTTTAATGTAATAGAAGTATTTGTTGCTTTAATAACAATAACAAGTATGAAAACCGTACAATTCCCAGAATAAACATTTTTCATTACTTAGAATATGTTTTTTATTTTTATCCTAAAAAAATTTAATGTTTCATTTTGGTCGTTGTCGGCACTTTTACAGTTTTACTTCTTCAACAATGTTAATAGAACTTGTTGATATCTTATCTACTTTCATGTAATGTCTTCTGAACTCGATATTTTCAAACGTTCATTTTTAATATTTATTCAATGTTTAAAAATGGAATTTAATATTAAATACATTTATTTTATTATTTGTTTGCAGGGATGCAACAGAGTAACTACCAAAGTGCTGGTTCCTTCCAAAACTATCCCCAGGATCAGTACATTAGACCACCAGGTAGCGGAATGTCGCAGCAGAGCGAGTTTAATCAACCATACTCGCCCCGCTCGCATTATCCACCTTACGTACCGGACTCTGAAAGGTTTGTTGAACTCTTTCTCTTTAGCCTTAAATTTTGTAATTCAGTAAATTGCCTAGATTATATTTGACGAAAAGGTGCTACACTCGACTCTTCCAATAGTCACAACCTCCCAATAATCAACAGCTTGAAATTAGCAGCTCTGTCAAATCACACTTGATAACAACGGCGCATAGTCATTGTGCATGCATCGAGGCATGCATTGCGTGACATTTTAGAGAGAGGAATTTATTGAGTAGTGAGAGGGTCTTTTTTTTTGGATTCGTTGACTATTGGAAGAGTCGTGTGTAATTAATTAAAGTATGCTAATTAGCCTACATCTAAGCTCAAAAAAAAAATCTTCCCTCAGCTTTTCCATACAGAAAAGACTTTTTTTCTCTCCTGAAAATTGATCTTTGGTTTTTGAATTTGATAATTTAATTTTATTGAATAAGAGTTGAAATCTTTGTGCAAAGATAATAACTTAGAGTGTTCCGAAAGAATAAGGTTTCTTTCGCACAGGGGATACTCCGGAGGCAACATGCCGCCAAACAGTGCCGGTAGTCAGGACATGTACAATAGGTACGCCGGAAGTCAACAGCCGGCGAGTTATCCAACGGGAACCCCGCCCGGCGCAAGGAATAGTAATTATCCCTCAGCGCCGCAGGGGCATCCGCCAAATGCACAACAGCCACCCTCTTGTCAACCCTCTTCTCCGGCACAATCACCTGCATCTTCGACGTACTCGTGCCCTCAGGATTATTATAGGCAAGAACAGGTAAGTGATAATCCTTCAGCAGCTATTAATTCTAAGCACTCTTGATGAATTACAAATTTCGAACACAAATTCCTTTCTCAGACCGGATACGGAGCACCAGGTGGAAGCCAAATTTATCCATCGGGTACCGCAACTAACAAAAATATGCCACCACCTCCACCAGGTCCTCAGCAACCTAGACGTCATCCAGATTTTGCCAAAGACCAGCAGTACGCTCAGTATAATCAGCAACGGCCAACCTACCCTGGTAAAGACACGAATACTATTCCAAAATCTTGATAGGGTTGTTGCATGATTCATAACAATTCAAGCTTTGCAATTTTTCATCTATATTCCTTGTATTAAGTATCTTTATTTTTTTAAGGATGGCCAGGTGCGACGAATCAGTATAACAGTGGCAATCCAGGCACTAGAGTTCAGTATCCTAGTCAACAACCCCAGCCTCCATCGCAACAACCACAACCGCAACCTCCACCACCTCAGGTTCCTACGGGCCCTCCCCCACCAGCTGGCGTTCAAGGGATCACTAGTAATCAACAATGGGGAAGCCAACAGCCAGCTCGACCCTCGTCCCAACCTAGTATCCCCATATCTCATCCGCCAACACTTTGGGAACGTCACTATTCAAATCAACCGTCAACTTTATATCCACCTCCTGGCCCTCACCAGGTACTGATGCAATAAATATTTCGTCAATTTTTTTAATGAGTGCGAGATTATGTTATTGATTGTGAGAATGAATATTGATTGATTATAGTTTTTGAATTTACAGAGTCAGCTTGGCATGAATCCCATGCTCAACCAACAACCTGCACCGAAAAGAGAAATGACATTCCCTCCTGACAGCGTCGAAGTAGTCACGCCATTATTGTACAAACGACGAAAGTTAACGCGCGCGGATGTTGCGCCAGTGGAAGCCTGGCGGATCATGATGGCGTTGCGTTCGGGACTTCTTGCTGAAAGCTGCTGGGCTTTGGATGTTTTAAACATTCTTTTATTCGACGACTCTTCTGTAAGTTTCCCTTTAGTATGAGTTTTAATTGCTTTGCAGTTTAGTTAAGGTAGCGTCCGCTAAATACTCTCTCTCTCTCCCCTCTCTAGAAGCTTTTCGTAATTGTAAAAACGTAGCATGTTGACTAATTTTGTGAGTCCGACTTTCTTTTGATTATTTTCATAAGTGTAAGTTTTCTTTCTCACCACGGTGACACCTCGATCGCTAAATACATTTGTATTTAAAAATACAAATTGTTCTACTGGTTGAAGAATTATCAAGCATGCTCTATGATAAATGCATTTTAAAGGTTTAAAATGTCAATCTAAATAATCATATTTTGTTATGACAGCATTCAAGCAGTGAAATAAATTGTATTATTAAATTAATAAAAACCAAGGTTAAAGACATTTACAGCGATCGAGGTGCTACCGTGGTGAAAAAAAAAAAAACTTGAAAAGAATCAAAAGAAAGTTGGGCCCACGTAGTTAGACAACATGTAACGTTTTTACAGCCGACGCTTCAATTTACAAACACTGACTAATTAAAATTGTACATTTTTACAATAAATAGTATTAAAAAATAAATATAAATAATTTGCAAATGAAGATACTTTACTAAAACTCTTGTTAATTTCGATTTCAGGTGAGTTACTTTGGACTGACACATCTACCGGGAATGCTAGACGTTTTATTAGAACACTTTTCGCGCTCGCTCTCTGACATGTTCGAGTCTTCGACAGCTGAAGAGGAGCGATATTGGGGTCAAGGAACGGATGGGCCGGAAGTTGATCTCGGGGCGGTGACGCGACCCATCGATCCAGAGGATCGTACCAAGTTACTCTCCTGCTCAAACTACACCTTCCTTTCCAGACGCGGTCGTCCAGTAAAAATGGTTCCCAGAGATGACGACATCTTTGTGTTGGATAGTCGAAGACCTTGGGATCATTTGGATTGTGAAGCTGACACAGAACCTTGGCAAGTAGACAGCAACACCACCAAGTACATAGTGACCTGTTTTCAATCGGAAACAGGTGCTGTGCCTTTTGCACATCACCTAAGGGACGAAAAGCCTCCTCTTCTACAAAAAGAAGTAGAAAACGTTGATTCAAAAGACGAGATTAAAATCTCGGAGTCTCTTCCCGAAAATTCTGAGTCTGTTAGAAAACCTGACGACGTTTGCGACAAACCCAAGGACACAAATGAGCGTAAACAGGAGAAGAAGAAGAAAACCAAGTCCATCAGTGACGTTCTCTCCAGGATTAAAAAAGAACCGGTAGAGATGAATGACCTAACGCGGGAGCTCTTCGAGAAGAAAAATGACAGTTCCAGGAAAGAGTGCGAGGTGGACTCAAAAGCGAACAACAATGTGGGCGAGCACTTTGTTGAGCTTCCCAAAGAGGACGAGGAATCTCTTCCGAATCAAAATGGCCTGAGCGACTCGACGAGCACTGTGGACTCTGAAAAGCGAGAACCCAAAGTGGAACCTGAGGAGGAAGCAACTACGAGTGAAGAAAAGGAGGGACCAAGATTGCAAATTAAAGATCCAGCCGGAACGCTTAAGAGAAGACGAATGAGTGATTACGAGGACGAAAGTTACTCCAGGGACGAGGCCAGTCTTTACCTCGTCACCGAAACCCAGAACAGCCTCGCACAACGGTGTGTCTGCCTCTCGACGATCCTCAGAAATCTAACCTTCATTCCCGGTAATGAAACCGAGTTCGCCAAAAACGTCACCTTCCTCAGCCTTCTTGGAAAACTTTTACTTTTACATCACGAGCATCCGGTTCGAACGTTAAAAACTCGAAACTACGATCGAGAAGAAGATGCAGACTTTGCCGATTCATGTAGCAGTCTCCAAGGAGAAAGCGAGTGGTGGTGGAATTTCCTACATCACATTAGAGAGAATGTCCTTGTAATGTCAGCCAATATTGCTGGGCACCTAGACCTTAGTCAGCATCCCGAGGAGATTTCGCGGCCCGTTCTCGATGGTTTATTGCATTGGGCAGTGTGTCCAGCTGCTCATGGCCAGGATCCCTTCCCAACTGTAAGCCTCAATTCATCCCTCTCACCGCAGAGGCTCGCACTTGAAGCGCTTTGTAAACTTTGTGTTACGGAAAGCAATGTTGACCTTGTTGTGGCTACGCCACCCTACTCCAGACTCCAGAGACTCTGTTCAGTATTGACGAGACTTCTGTGCCGGAGTGAGGAACAAGTTTTGCGAGAGTTTGGCGTGAATCTTCTGCACTTCCTCTCTGCGGCCGACAGCGGTGTCGCGCGTACAATCGCTCTGCAAACACCTTGTGTAGCGCTACTGGTCGCTTTTATCGAACAGGCGGAAAGCAGCGCCCTCCAAGTGGCCAACCAACATGGATTACCGGCTCTTCGAGACAACCCGGAATCCATGGGAACGAGTCTGGATATGTTGCGGCGTGCGGCGGGAACCCTGCTGAACCTGGCGAGGCATCCCGACAACCGGACTTTGCTATTGCAGCATGAGTCGCGTCTGTTGGCACTTGTGATGAGTCAGATCCTTGACCAGCAGGTGGCGGCTATAGTGGCGCGGGTGCTGTTCCAGTGCTCCAGAAGCGCGTCGTAACTCGAGCGTGGGTGTTGTTTTTAGAAAACGGCTCGGTACTGAGGAACATGAAACGGTGGCACGGTTGTAGTTTTATATTAAACAAGTATAAGAAAATGCTAATTATCGGTGTTAGCGCAGTGTGGTTAGCGCCATTGGTATACCTTTCAATCTTGAATTGAAATAATATCGATAGTGTAAGATATTCAATAGTCGAGAAATATACGAGAGGAAGAAGGGAAAATGGGGAGATAACTAAAAAAGAATGGAAGATACAGAGAGGGGGGGGGGCGAGCGAGAGAGAGAGAGAGAGAGAGAGAGAGAATTCGTGAAAAACAGCAGCTGCATAATAATATATAAAAGAAGCCACCAATTAAATCAACTCGACGCATGGTGCGACGTGTTATATCGTGGGTGACGATTATATATATAAATATGATAATATAATGCAAATTTTTATATTTGCATGTTTTTGTGCTGTAATTAGCGAGTAATTAAGGTATTTTGTAGATAACACACACTTCCATTGAATCTTTTTCGGTTTGTGCCGTCGAAATGTGGCACCGATTGTGCGTGGATTAGACCCACGAAAGTCTCGACTTTAGAAGCACAGGCAGAAGTAGAAGCGAATCGAAATACGAGCAAATGCTACATGGGAAAATGAGAATTAGCAAAATGAATGCAAGAGTGAGAGAAACAGAGATTTTGTTTGTTTGTGTGTGTGTGTTTGTGTGTGTGTGTGTGTGTGTGTGTGTGTGTGTGTGTGTGTGTGTGTG
>UCOH01004527.1:0-38146 GCA_900474275.1 Synergus japonicus | reverse complement strand
CATTTATCTTAGAGGGGGCGAAAAAAAGGTTTCAGCTTTTTTTCTAAAATCACTTCCCTAAGAATTGTTCAGTTTGGTGTTGAAATAATCTCTGAATTTTGGTGGAATTGAAAATATTTAGGAATTATAAACACTCGAGTTAAAAAATTTCCAAATAGTAATTAACTTTTCTTAATTACACACTAATTAGTAATAATAATAATCTACCATGCTCTGGCTCTTCACATTGAAACTGCTCGTAAGTGCCGAATTTCGGAAATGTGTTTTATTGGCTTTAATTAATGTATGTAATCTAACTCATATCTCTGTAGAAAATTATGGTCCAGTTCAATTTTGAAGTGGGTCAAAGAAATAAACACAGTGCATAAGAGCATAAATGCCACGAGCCGTATAGTGCACAAGAGATTTTGGGTTAATTTTTTAAACTCTAATAAAAGTATTTTGTACGAAAAAATATTAATAAACGATTCTCTCAACAATGATTGCCTGTTCAAGATATTCCTTCTTTTTCAATAAAATATGCAAAAGTAGCTTTCTGTATTACATGTCTAATTTAATTAGGCGTCATTCTTGAAATTTTGATTTAATATTCTAAACTGTCATTAAAAATGATTCCATCCCTTAACTCGAAAAACTACAGACGCGAATATATCAGTTGATGATGCTCGTGCAAATGAATAAATAATAAATAATAATAAAAGTACGTAGAGTCACGTAGGCCACGCGAAAACCACGTGGTAGGTATGCTCGGGGAGGCGACGACGACCGGCAACGAGAGTCAACCCGGATCCGGCCCTGAGACGCCTGCGCGGCGCTATCAGAGTGGGTATACCCCCTTACCCCCTTAAACACTATAGCATCAAACACACTATCACATTATAGGGGACCACCTATATATAAGGTTACCGGCGGAGTTTAGCCGACAGGGACTACCTATATGTCGTCGTGGGTGGGTGGATTGTGGTAGTGGTAGTGGTGGATGAACCTCAGTGTCCGGTGCGCCTCCGACAAGCGTGCTTCGGTTCTACAAGATCCCTTCGATCCTTATCATATGATATTGGTATCCACTATCTAAACAAAAAAACGATATCACCTCCATCTCTCGATCCTATCGATCGCGGACAAGTTACGCTATCCTAATTGTTAAACAGTGTCTTCGAATAATGAAGAGACGTGCAACCCTTACTCCAAGAGCCGGTACCACGATCGACACCATGGATCTATCTGGATCTACCATCATATAAAACAGCAATTTCCTTTTTATAAAACAACCTACTTTTTGAAGAATTAGATGAAATCCTTTGGAGAACCTGATTCTGACAGTATTGGATACTATTTGATAGAGGTCCTGTCTTTCTAAAGATCCTCTTTTTATATCGATCTTCACTTTAGAGAGATCCAGACTTTGTAGAAAACCTGATTTTCTTAGGTACTGACTTTGTAGATGAGAAGACTTTAAAGACTCGGAAGAAAGTCGAAAAAGCAAGATATAAGAGATTCTGAAGATTGGATAACTGAAAGATTAGAAAGTTAGAAAGGAATTAGAAGAAGGGTCGATGTGAGTCGATCTCTGATGGTCGGATGTTGAAGACTTTTAAATGGTGCAGCATCACCGTGTGATCCTTACCCGTAGTGAAGCCTTAGGTACTCATAGGAAGTGTCCAAGGAAGTCGAGGAGACCCTAGGACACCAAAGAATCCGGAACCTTAGATTAGCAAATCTGAGTTAAATCAGCAAATCCAGTCCGTACAACGTTAGATTAGTGGTACAAAACTGGTCTCTGCAATTGGTAGATCTTGTGATTGGTGAATTATTGGTGACATATTGGACAAAGAATAATTGAAAGCTTGGGACTTGAGTTGTCTTCGTGAATGGCCAAGAGTGTTGTGGGGGTGAAATTGGTCCAGCGTGCTGGTAAGGTTGGTCGATCAAGAGTGGCCAATGTGCATTGGTAATGGGGGGTTTAGGCGAGGATGCCTTCTCCCCATCGTTGCCATCACCTTTTGCCATCACTAACGTCATTGTCACCATACCCAGTGAGAGTCGCCTTCAGGGGGCAATCAGCATCGAGATCAAAATCGAGGAGAGGGAGAAATTTTGTAGAGAGAAAACAATCTGTGAGATCCTTTCGAGTGCCGGCAGCGGCTCAGGAGCCAGAATTCCATCAGAGAAGGAAGCTGAGGGAGCTGAGGACCAGGAAGGATCAGAAATCGGCGGTGGTGGCGGCAGGAGGGAGAGGTGACTCGCCGCCGAGATGCACCAGGTGCCGAATCGCCCTGGTCTTACTATCCAATCGATCACAAATCGGAAAGACTTTTCGATTAAAATCCCCAACAAAATCACCAAGATCCCCAACAAAATTTATAATAGGGTTTCCAATAAGATAATCATTAGGTCGAATCTTGTCTTGATATCCCTGGTCCTCTGGGGTTTGGCCCTTCCGGTGACCTTGGCAAGACAAAATCATCATCAGACTTGTCCAGGGTGTCCGCATCAGCAGCACGTTCATAATTTGCACAGAAGTGCTAAGGAGTCTGGACCAAGTCCGGATGACCTTAGGTTGGAGGCTATCAAGCATCAGATACTTACAAAGCTGGGACTCAGGAGTAGACCTGATGTCAATAGGACTCTCGCCACTGTTCCGAGACACCTGGCGCTTGAGACACTTTATCGGGCAGAGGCCCAGCCTACGAGGCACTCGGAGAAGCGCAATAATTATGAGAGGGAGAGAGATGAGGGGTATAGCGAGTTCCTTTATAGTGGTGACGAGTATTCCTACAGGAATCTTGATCAGTCGATGGAGGAGACAACCACGGAGGGTGCTGCGCCAACCACCACACCCTTCCAGGGTTACGACGATCCTGGCGGGGACACCCAGGAACCTCAGGAGGAAATGGACGACTTCTATGCCAGGACGTCGGAGATCATCACGTTTGCGGAACCCGGTAGGTCCACTCTAGAAAAATTCATCTTTTCTCAAAATAATTCTCCAAGATTCTTGTACTGATTTTACTATTTCAGCAGAAAATATCAAGATTTGGTTTCAGGGGCTTTGACCAGTTTGTAAGAAGATTGAATTCAATTGAATTGGATGAATTGGCAATCTTTAACGCCATAGATTGCAAGGAAAAATTTCTTTTCGTATTATAAAAGAAAGTATCTTTCTGAAAAATTCTCGAAATTTTCTGTCAAAAGAGAAATGGCGAGATTATACAAATTTTGATAGTGATTAGTTTATGAGTTCAGAACATACAGTGGAAGAGTATCTTGTTTTTGATTTGCATGAATCTGCAGTAATTTTCTATGAGTCAAGCTCGATGAATTCATGAATTTGGTTCTTCTTATTATACTTCTCTAAATTTTTATATCATTCCTCTGTGATTCAGAAGAATTTATAAAGTAGAACATAAGATTTCTCTGGCAAATTTAAAATATTGTTCCCTTTTCGCAAACAATTTTATTACTATTTTGAGGAAACATATTTTTAAATGTCAGAACAATATTTTGAGGAGTTGAGATAAAACTTTAAGCTGAATTTTACTCTCTACTTTAACAGAAAGCCTTGATATCCAAAAATCGAAGTAATAAAACTTTTCACAAAAGTGTAAAAACTTTTCAGATTTTCAACTTGAGGACTTTGAAAACTTTCTGGCAGATAACATTGTTTAAAAGACTAAAATATACTAATAAAATCTTTTAAATTCATTTCTAGATAGCATTAATTGGGCAAATTATTGGATCTTTAATTAACAAGATAAAATAAAAATTAAATAAAGGTTGGAGATAAAAGAAAACTTTACAGTTGAAAAAGCAAATTTCTTTTGAAAAATCCAGATATGTAAAAGGGGTGGGTGAGTGAGGGTTGAGGGGAAAGTTTTGAAAAATACGAGCCGAAGAGATGAAATGAAGTTGTATGTAAATCCGCAACCAGTCGTACTAACCGACAACATACTTTTACGATGCGTTGTTCGACTGCGATCGTCGCCTTACTTACAATTACTTAAACTTTTATTCCACCTTGTGGAAACCCTCATACCCTGAAATCACGAATTTTTATGTAAAATTCCTTCCCTGAAATTTGCTTACAATCTTACAATATCATTTTTAATTCAGTTGTTACTTCAACCTTCTCGTTTTTTGATTTATCTTCTGAAGTACATACTATTTTAATCACTTCATTGAAGAATAAACCTTAATTTTTTGCTTTTATTGTATTGCTTTTTAAACAGACTTGAAAAATAAAATCTTGCGACTCAATTTGAAATTCCGATATCCAGTTGTTCAAAACTTTCGAATATTGCTTGATTTTTCGAGCAAGGTACTTCCAAACCTGTTGTAATCTATCATCAAATTGCAATTTCAACTTTCACCCCGACAATTCAACAAATCTGAAAAACTCTGACTCAACTCTTTATACACTTTACCTAGAAATTATGTCACTCAATATAAAGTATACATTGCGATATTTTTAATTCTGTCATACAGTGTAAAGTACGAATTTAAAAAAGTTGAAATTGAGCTCAATTTCTTCATAAGTAATAAAAAAGACTTGATAAGGACTTACCAAATCTCACACTAAAAATAGCCTCAAGAACTTAAATTTTTAATGGATTTTTCCATAAATTCAAGATGTAATTATACACCCCTCAATTTCATTTGTCCCAAATTTTTTTTCTCTTCAATATAAATGCTCGAAATTCAAACTGAAATCTTCACATGAAAGTGCAGATTGAAATGAAGAGTAAATGGGCAATTTTTTATATAAAAAAAAAAAGAAAGAAGGATGAAAACTCTATAAAAGAATGAATCCTGACATGGAAAGCTAACGGACGTTCGCGTGCATACTTAGCCACACGTCTGGAGCCACGTGGCCTGTAGTCATGGGTGTCGCAGAGCTGGTCTATAGTTCAGTAACTCTACAACAAGGGTAATAGAACCCAAGGTAGAAACGTAATGTTACCGCACACTGCGGCATTTACTACGATTCGCTACAGTAAAATTAATGAGAAAGGCGTTCTTCGTCTTCTTCTCTCTTGGACAGGGAGACCAATCCTTGGTTACGAGGTACCCTTATACATATGTATTAGTTTACGACTGCGACCTCGAGCCAATGCGATCTCCGTTGCATTCTCTGAAAGAAACTCTTCGATTCTCACTAACTAATCACTCTATTTGTTACCCCTTCTCATATATATTCAACAAGATATCCAGATTACTTTCCACGTCGTAATCATCTAAGTGATCATTTTTTATCGCTCTTTCCATAATCATATGTTGATCATTCATTTTCCCCAACATATTTTCATTGTTCCAGTAAACTAAAATATAAACCTGAAATTTCACTCGCAATCAACCAAATTTCATTGATTGAATTAGGGAAATCAGCTTCTATAATAAAATCGTAAAACGTCTCGAACAACACAGAAAAAGCTAAATACTGTTGATTAATATAGAAAAAATATAGTGAAAATATATTTCTTATTAATTAAATTTAAAATGATTGGGTTTTTCATGGACTTCAATTTAAGAAATGTGGAACGTCATCAATCGAAGTGAAGAACTGTCGTTGGTTCTGATATTGGCACTCGGGCGATGAAAGAACAGTTGCAACAAAGAATCGTCCCTGAAACTGAAATGGCATCCAGTACCAGACAAAAGATTGTCCCTTAAGTTAAATAGGAAAATTATTCTTTAGAAATTTCTCAGAATCACATAATCAGCAAACGAAAACAAAAATCACTCTTTCATTTTATAGGGTATGACTAATCTGTATGACAAGCATAATATTCGACCACAGTAGATTCAATCATTATATTTCAATCATAAATTATTTTTATTCTTTACTCAAAATTAGTAAACTCTATTCTTTTTTCAAACTAGCATTCCAGAGATTTTAGAACCGGAATTATTGTCAAGAATGTAAATCAGATTCCGTGAAAGGTTCAGGGTCGACTGGTTTCTATGGAATTCTTCGAAAATAGATCACTTATTACTTTCTAGATAAAGAAATTTATTAATTCTCATCTATTCTTGAATATTCTCTCTTTATAATTCTATATATAATATTCTCTCTATATGTGTAATATTCCCGCTATAACTTTTGCCTCAAGCCAGTAGGTAATTTGTGATAGAGTTTGGAATACGAGGAGTTTATTGCTCTTTCCCAATGGTCACAAACAAAGTGCAACTGAGTGGCATTTGTTCTTTCACTTGAGCCAATTCTATAACTATGCATAGGTAAAGAACACGTCATACTTTTCGAAGAACATGTCGCAAGGAAAGTATGAAACTACCGGGGCCCTGGTGTTCTTATCGATCACGTAAAAAGTGACAGAATCGGTATAATGAAACATAAAAAAAGATTCTCAAATTCTCGTCAGACGCTAAAAGTTGTCACAGTTAAAATTGACGTTCGCTACGAAGAAATCTACAAATTCCACGAATCGGTGGTTAATTATGTTATAGTTATCAACCTATGACATGGGAGACGCATTATGTCGGAAAAAGAAGTTTATAATAATAAAGGACAGTCAATTTTAATTTGAAAGATTGTATAAATATTCCATGACCAAAAGAATTTAGGGTAAAGTGCAGAAAATATAATTAATTGAACCGCCGCATCGTAGAAAATTTCTTGGCTGAAGCGCAATGACTTCTCACCCCTTTTGAATTTTTTTTGAATTTTCATTCTTATTAATTTATTTCAAGTAATTCCTTTGCTTACATAATGTCAAAAAATATTTTTTAATTTGTAATTTTTGCATTGTCAGGATCCTCTAGTTCATATTCTGCTTCGCCGACGGGTCGATTTAATGTAATCGTGAAAAACCCCTTCCCATGTATCAGAGAATGATAAAAGTCGAAAAAGTAAAGAAAGATGGCAATCCAAAGAAAAAGGAAAATTAAATTGAGTCAGCAGACGTGACTGGATTTTCCAGACTTGGTTGGTAACAATGTAGAGATTCGAATGGGATTCTCCTGTGATTGCGACTGATTATCTCGAATTATGTAGCATCGAAAACAATTTCAGTAGAATTTTTCACTCATCGTCATCCTATTCGCTGAACTTTTTCAATATCATTGAATTGATCCCTATCAACCTATCCAGCACAAGTTAATTTAAAGTGAATTTCACCATTGGCAATGTAAGGTTTATTTAGATCTTCTACGTCTTTGGTTGAAGATAAGGAATTAAGCGGACTGAGTAAAGTAAGAGAAATAAAGGAAAATAAAATAAAATTATCACTGGAAAATAGATCTGCAAATAAAAGTTGCAGTAAACGCTGTTGTAAAATTTTATTAGAAAGTCAACACGGTCTATGTTATGGGGGCTTAAAATGTGAGGGAAAATTTTTATAGTCTGAATATTCCACATCCAACGACTCTGGCATTGAAATAAAAACTTGAAAGAAAATTTATACAAGAGTTCAAAAATTAAGGAAATAATTTGAAATATTATTGAAGTAGGTATGGCATTATTGTCTCCTTCATTAAATGTTATGATTAATTGAAAATCGAGCTAAGCAGTAATGAAATAAGAAAATAGAAAGAGTTAATTTTTCCAAAGGGATTTTCGTAACTGAATACAAGTGAAATCCTGTGTGTAATAAGGAGACCGAATAAATAAACAGGATTTACCCTTAAATCCATTATCTACCATTGCACCCTTCATTTACACAAGAAACCCTCTAAATCAACACTCATTCACTTTTCTTTTAATTCACTAGAACATCATTCCAAACAATTAGAATCTTATTTTCAAAAAGGATTCCAATGCTTATTATCGCAATACACTTTAGTAATAATTATTATATATATTATATATCGATTGCATTTGTATATTTATAATAATTTGTTCAATTACCATATTTAGTATAGGTAAATTTAGAGATATACAGAAGAATCTCATAAACTGGATTTATCGAGTTAAATTCACTTTCTTCTCAATTGGTCATTAGTGTGTCGCATGCATGAAAAATTGAATTAACTTCAAGAATGAAGGGATCAACGTTATAATTCACAAACATGTTACTCCTCTTAAGATAACCAACTTTGATATCCATAAATGACCGAATTCTACATAATTTTTATTCATTTATTATTGAAAAAAATTTCTGACACTTTTTTTATTGTAAGACCATATTTTTAAAATTTTATCATTATACCAAATAAGGCAATAAATTTCAATATTTCATCTCAATTAATTAATCTTTTCATTAGTCATAATTTTAATACTTCTTTATCTATGTATAAACACTTTTGCGCTTTTAATTGTTTGCAAATTGTAAATGTTATTAACACTTCCCTCTACTAAGTTATTCAATGTGCAATTAAATCAATGACTTCCTACTATAATAGAACTGATTTCATCACCGGTATGATATTTTATCAATGGAAAATGGATATTCAGACTTAATATCTAGATATTTACGTTGAATATCTTAAATAGTGGGTCAACTATTTAATCTATTTATATAAAGATATTTAGGCTGAATATCCAGATATTTAGACTGAATATCTTAGACAGCTGTCGCATAGTTCACTGTCCAAGATATTAACGTTGAATATCAATTTTTCTCTGTGTACTTATGCGAAAAACATGCCCCTAATGAGTTAAGTTACCCGCATTAATTGCTCACTAGACGTTTTATTAATAACGGCGCTTAATTGATGCTCAGACGTACTTGGCGGAAAACTTTTAATTGCAGGAAAAATGGTCGCATATGTATCGATCCACACAAGTTCCCGTCAGTAATTTCAACGTTGATGATTATTTGATTATAAGTCACTATAATATTTAGCCATAATATCTTGATATTCAAATTAAATATCTAGATAATATGATAAGAATCTAGATACACTTAGCTTGAATATTCATTTATTTCCATGCTTCGCAAATTCACTTTTACTTATTCATAATTTCAACAATATTTGTTTTGCCTTCATGTTTCAAAAGTACTAATAAAATATAAACATTCACTCTTTTCTGTATATTTGATTCGATTTGAAAGGTTTCTTGATTCAAATGCATAACTTGATTGAAGAATAAAGCTTCGCGGTTAAACTAACAATTTTTCAGCGTCTGAATTTTAATTTTAGCGCAATAAAATTATTTGCAAGATTAGTAACTCTGATTTTTGTTCTCTAAATTTACTTTAAGGAATATTTACATTTCATAGATTCATGGAGACATGGAAACGTGGAATTTCACCTGGGATTTTACCTCTGCTTTATCCCACTTGTTGCATTCTCCAATATCTGAAAGTGACCTATAAAAAGAGAAGTGTACTCAAGTAGCTCATGTCGGCACTCAAACAGAAATAACTAAAAGACTTCAAGTTGCCAACAAGTGTTGAGAATTTAAAAAAATTCTAACTAAACTTATTTAAATATTTATTGAAAATCCAACTAAGAGAACTAAAAACTGTTATTTTTGCTTGAGTTAGAATCTCGTTTAGTAGAAAATTATTTACACTTTAGAGACATTGATAAAGTTTCTGCATATAATAAAAGCAACCTTGACACCTTATACTTTATAATGGAATTGTAGGTGAAAATTTAAACAGAAACCCGATATCTACATAAATTTATAACAAAAAAAATGAAAACTTGCTGACAAACAACAATAATAGATTATTTATGATCGTATTGTGATTGACATCGAAGTTGTTCACATCTTTATTCATATTCTATGGTGTGTCATGAATACAGTGACAATGCTGTGCAGTAAATTGTTAACACTTTAACGGCCCGTAAATTACGCTTGATGTCAGTGTCCGTTTTTCTCTTTTGTTACACTTAAAGTAAACTCACGCTTTTCTTAGTGGTCCGTCATACCAGTGGTGGATTTATAGTTCAAAACTTTGCCATTTCTGGAAGTCGTTGCTCCTGTCCCGCCAAAGAAAGTGCGTTATATTAATTGTAACCATATTTCGCTTTGAAAAATTCTATTTTTCTCAAATTTCACCTTGAATTGTTTTAACAATATAAATTTCATTAATTTCTAGTGAATACATTTCATTAAAAAATGAAAAACTTGCGACTTTCAGGACACTTTCAATTCAGCATTTTGATACCAGTGATAATGCAAAAGCTGAGAAAGTTTGAAATGCCTCGACCTCGAAATCCACGAGTCCCACTCTCGAGAAGATCGAGCGTCTCTCTCGGCCCCTTTGTAACTTGAACCAACCGTTCAAAGTCGTTTATCGAGAAAATAGTTAGCAGGCACACGACGCCTCATGCAATCGATACTCGAGATAAGAAGAAAACTTTGTTTTCTCTAAAAAAGAGACGACACTTCTGCAAATGGCAAGGACGAATTGAAAGATGAGAATACCACGAAGAAGTAGAGAAAAAACTTAAAAACATCTGCAATTCAAAGCCTTTGAGTATCTCTGAAACAAAAAACAACCTTCATAAAGTTCTCAGCAATTGAAATTAAATTATGATCGAATTTTTCTTAGAGTCGATAGTTTTCGAAATAAATTAAATTAAGCTTGATGAACTCTGCGCTATAAAAGCGCTAAGCCGCATTTCATTGCTCCAACTTTAGATCCTTCTAATCCCGTAACTATTTACTTTGGAAAATTGTCCCTCCAGACTTTTTGCTTGAGTTTTTGATCTAGAGTCTATTTTTCATATTTATCTCTTTTAGAGTTGTGTTTCCAGATGTAATAAACGATTCATCTATAAGTACGTCTTTCAGAGTTATATCTGACGTAGGGTACTAATCCGTTATCTCAAGAGCAATTCTTTTGTGAAAGTCCACATGTAACTTTCGCCACTTGCTGAGAAGTATAAATGCGGGGGAAAAATTATAACTTTTTCTCTTGGAAAAAGTATTTTCTTCGCGGAAATCACAGACGCGCATATTTTGAAAGTTTCTTTATTTTTTCCACCCCCTGTCTTGTGGGCGGTAAATCGAATGCCGACGGATGAAAGTTTCTTCAGTCTAGGAAAAGTAATTTTTTCTTTTAAGAGTGAATAGCTATGCCGTGGAATTGCATTACGTACTCGGTTAAATCAAAACAATTCTGACAATCCATTCATTGAATTCGTTCAGCAAGAATTGAAAATATTGAATCTATCTTTAAATTAAATTGAATTAAATTAAATCGTTTAAGTGTCTGCTTTGGAAAGAAATTTATATTCTAAATTTACTTTCTGCTAATCTGTTTGATGACATTTTTGGACACTGAACCCTGAAGATAAATTTCGAATTGCGGAGTAAAAGAGGGAAGCATTAACTGTACGACAATTCCATAAATTCTCTTTAGAATTTCTGAACAAAGAAAATCTATACGTAAATTTCAATTTACAGGGAAATTTAGATGACCAGAAAAGAAACGGAAACTTTGTTTAGGATTAAAAGTTATTTTGCAATAGAAAATCGATTAATATTTTCAATTGAACAAGTTTCAAAGAATGTCTGAAACATCATCTGATTAAATTTTGAGAAGATTATAAAGAGATACGAAATGCGAAAAATTCTTGCATTTTGAAATTGAACTCTTTCCGCAATATAAGGAAGAACAACGCATACGGAGTTTCCAACTTTGAGATGGTGCAGTCAATGGTGCTTGAAAATTGCCGATGAGACAGTGACAAACACAACAAATGCATATGAAACTTTCAGCACATGTTCACCATCAGAATTCTTCAAAAACTTTCCAATTTTTTCCGAAAAAAGACTTTCGTCTGTAAACTTGAATTACTTTGCTTTCCACTTCTTCTAAGTTCAAGAAAAGGAGTTTAGTTTTCTTTTCTTTAATTAATGTATCATAAAAATTCATTTTCAAAACCAGAATATTATTTACGGAAGAATTAAACAGCTTTTCATTAATTTTGGTGCAGAAGAATTTACATTGATCCACTTTTGAAATTATGAAGCAAAAATGAAGAAATACCGAAAACGTATTATTCCAGAAATATTTCTTCCTTTCTGCGGCAATGAAAGCATAAAATGGGAATCTCTTTTTTTATTGCCCCCGAAGCATTCACGAATCTACGAATCTAGCCGGCGAAGGATGAGGGAAATCGTGAAACTATTATTTCAGGAGACATCGTAATTTAGGATGGTCAAGTCGTTAAGACTTTTTTTCATGAAAAACTTCAACACTGTTGTACGTATGGTTTTATACTATTGATCGACTTTGTATATCTGGACATTTGTTCGGGGACTAAAATATCGTAAACCTAACAAGGAACTTGGACAATTTCCGAACCCGAAACTTATTTCATACCAAGGTTGTGCAAATGCATACATTTAAGTAACAATATTAAAATATAAGTCCCTTAACACTTCATTTAGCCCCAGATTCCCTGACTACATATCTTCAAACATAATTTTTTTCCCTTCAAATGATTTTTCGACGGATACATGAAACAATGAAAAATTTGAATCCCGCATCGTCCAAGTGCGGCGGAAATTGCGCAGTTTCAAATGCAGCAGAATCCTTTTTCTTTTGGTTCCGACCAATGAGTCAAATAAGCTGCATCGAACGCTTTATTATCAAGCATTGTACCTTTACATACTTTCTTCCTCTTTAATGCGCATATTTCGAGGGCTGCAGTCATAATTTCGGCAGGTTTATTGTGCTGCGATCGCCCCGAGAGTTTTTCATGTTTCAAGAGGAAACCATTACTCGTGACAGGGAATTGCGCAAAAGTGTATTAACAGGCGCGCCTGGAGATAGACGACCAGCCTCTCGTTCGCATGGCTGGCGGCCGTTGAATGAACTTGCCAAGAATCATTTACCCCCCGTTAATTAGTTACATCCGTGAATTGCCCAAGTGTTCTCGCTACCCTGGGGAGTTATCGACCTTCCCAAATGCGAAACTTTCTCGCTATCCACCACCCCCCCCCCCCCCCACAATTTTCTCCCGTACCCCATTCACTTCGTCACTTTTCCCTCCCCAACCCCCGTTACACCACACAACCCCAAACACCGATCCAATCTCCCGCCACCCTGAAACTTTCTATAAGCGCGAGCCACATACGAACGCATAAAAATCCTACCAGTGGCAGCGTCATAAAATTCGAAAATGAAGGACTTCTGCAACAATATCGAGGTGGAGATATGGGCTTGACACAATTTTGAGTAACAGTTGTGGAAGATAGTTTGATTGTTTTCTGATAAGAGGAAATAGAATTCGTTTGGATGAAAGAGTTTTTATTGGGGAGAATTTTTGTGTTGATATGTAGATAGAAGAAAGGAATGTAAAGTTAACAGTCACCTTACCATCATTTCTAATGTAATTGGAAATAATTTAAGAAAATGTTCTATAAGGAACTTAATACAAATAAATAATATATTTCTTAACGTTCTACTAAACATAATATACACGTGTTTAATTTATTACTGAATTCATTTACTTTTTTACAGTCCTGTGAATATCGAATTTAATCTGCGGAGTGTTTTCAGAAAAGAAGTTACTTGTGGTTAGAATATGATTAATGACGTGACTTTTTAACTTCTTAAGAAAAATCTTCTAAGCTACTATATGTTCGATGTCTTATGCAATACGTTTTAAGGACATTTTTGGAACGTGTTTCGGACAATGGACATAGAGATCTGAAATTTTTGTAGGAACGATCTAAAAACGTTTGAAATATCATGTACCTCCTGGATTCCTTCAGGAGAAAAATTATCAAGACATTAAGTTCCTTAGGCATATACAAAAGGTGATTATACAGTCGAGAGCATGAATGGAAGGCTTATGCAACAGATGTAGTTAATTTAATGATCGATTGTAGTAGCACAATAATATGACGCATTACTAGTAGCTTACATTGCTAATACTTGCACGGTTCACAGAGGACAGTATCGATGTGTTATACATATATATGTATATACATATATTAAATATAGACTCTCTAAAATTGATCAGTGGAAGTTCACTGATTTTCAGTAACTTTTTTCAAGATGCATGGAAATCTTCTGAGAATCAGTGAAAAGATTTTACGGAGTCGATTTTATTGCTCAAGATAAAAAAAATATATATGTATACATACTATAATAGAGTATAAGCTGAAGAATGTGCATGTAGAGACAAATGTACAGTCTATTGCATTAATGATATTATTTTTACACTGACATTTTCAATTTACTTGTACTTTTTAGTCATTTATAGAGCGTTGCTACCAAAATAGTCAAACACTAGGTAGTCTTATTTCTACCTTCAAATATATAAATTATACAATTCTTTTAATGCTTCTTCTTACACAATTAAAGAAGGAATAGAAAATGTATACATAATTTTTTTTAAGTTACTTGTATTACTTAAATATGGACAGTGTCAAATGTGTAGAAAATCGCTTGAAGAAAGGGAGTTTATTTTTTGAATCAGAAGTAAAACTGTTATGGCTGTCATTAGTGTCAGAGACTGTACCTACTTTAACGGGTGGCTTGATAAATACTGTAGGGCAAGGCACCCGTTTAAGAAAATTTATGCATGTGAGGCTGAATGCTAGGGAATTGCTGCCAGGGTCTTCGTGATAGCGGACGTAGTTGAAAGCTTAATTTCCTAACTGTACAACTGCCAGCCAAAACTTGAAAACTTTACAATTAGGCTTGCCTTTATCTACCTCATCCACACTGACAAAAATCAACCAACTGAAAATCAAAAATCAATTCTGAAAATCTGTATTATATATTTTAATACCAAATTCAGAAAACAAAATATTTCAATAACATCGTTTTAAGTCTTTTTCCAATCAAGGACCCTTTAAATTATAAATAAAAAAAAAATATAGCATCCTCTAAATAATGTCTCTAAATTTGAACCAGTGAAAATGTAAAGAGTGGATGATAACATTAAAAATGTTTGAAGAAAGAAGAATTTCTATTCACAGGGCAGTAAAACTGCATTCTAATTAGATTGTAAACATCCGACCCGAGTTTCCATAATGATCGCCAAAGGTTGGAGGGTAGTTTTACAAGCCAATGCGCGAAAATAATGTCGCTCGAAGCGGCCATTATGAGATAGACTCTCCGTCTTCCTCTCTCGTTCTGTCTCGTAAAAGGACTTGGCGACGAATCTTTTCAGTGTTTCTTTATGAAACGCCCAAGTGGTCGTTCCTCGAAAATCGCAGAGAACACCGACTCACATTATTTCCGATGTTTCGCGACGATTTCCGGTTACAGATCATGCTCAAGCTTTGAGAAAACTCGCGCTACGCACGCGGATATAACAACCCATGTGGAAAAATTTTCATGGCAGTCTACTGCCAGGTCTGGGCCAGATTTGGATTTGCCTAGACCGTCTAGTCTGGAAGGTTTAGTCTGTCCCATACCTGGGGCTGGTCAGCTTTCCATGATACAAAATTTCAAAGTATAATGAATTGAAAATGTTATAATGAATTGAATTTATTATATAACACAAAAATTAACACATTAATGGATTTAAGTAAATATTATTGAAACATTAAATATACTGATTTGAATTTAAAATTTCTCTGGTTTCACTCGGACCAAATAAACAGGAAACGATTATTTTCTATAGGTCGTGCTTCCTTACGTTTCATAAAGTGGGTACTTTCGCAGGTTTTCAGCTTATTTTAGTGAAATTATTTGAAATTACGAGTTATTTTCATTGGAGTTTAAATATAGCATTTCTAAACATTTTTTAAAATAATGTTGCTGTTTTTACCAAGTTTTAGAGGCTTTCTTTTAAGTACAAACTTAGAGCCCTTTTTTTATAACTAGACAAAATTTTGGTGTCCTCTGTTTTGAAAAATTCGTTTGTTATTTATATTTTAGACTTTATTACTTGGCATTGGAACGAAATTCGCCAGCGGGAGCCAAAAAATTTGGAATTCAAAAAAAAAGGGACTCTGAAGTCGTGTAGACCGTTAAGTAGAAAATGCACATTGTGGTAAGACAGTGAAAGAAATTAAATTACCAAAATATTTATCTTGAATTGGAAAAAGATATTTTCGTAAATGTTTTGTACTATAATAAAATAGTGATAAGAGTACTTTAGAATTTTTAAAGCCCCTATTAGTCATCATACGTCATATTGCAGTTCCAATACATTTTCGCGAAAATTGCATCCAGGTCTTTTTTCATTTTGCATATGGGTCAATGGGGTTATCGAACTTCCGGTAGGGATTTTTGTGAAGCATGTGATGCGAGAATTAGTGGTGTACTTCTGTACATTTTACTACCGCGGTATTGCGTGTATGAAAAGAACTTTTCCAAAAGCTATGTGTAAGTTGGACGGACTCGAAGGACGAATTATGTATTTTGCTTTTCTTGGGAAAGTCAATGCTCTGCACGTAAGGTGATGCAAAGTTTTTCGGAATAACGCCCTGGAAAAGCGTTTCCTTCAAACTTCGGACATGCTTCAACTTTCTAAAGTGCCTTCCTCTGTAATGCTGTGCTCTGTAAAATCTTATGAAAAAACGTCATTTCCTTTTCTTCCCTTCACTGTCAGTAATAATCCTGCCCCAAAAAAATTATTATAAGGATATTACACTTCTGCTTCTATAATCAGTTATTTTAAAGCTAGTATTAAACAAAAATTCAGATTTCTTTGAAGAATGCCGAGCATTACGAGGGGAGTTAAATGCGTATCATGAGGAATTTAGTTTCTCAGCAACTCAGCGGATTGCCTCGAATGCAAAGTATGTGTCTCTAAACGAGCGTGTACAAAAAGCTTAAGAGCTGCATTTACAACCGTTGCTCTTAGTGAAAATGGTATTTTGAAGGTCGCGGCAAGAAAAGCAGTGTTTTTATCTCTAGGGTATCATAAAAGCTTGAGTCAACTTTTTGCTAAAAAGAAAAGATAAACAAGAACATATTATGATATTTTCTGATATAAATCACCAAATAGAGATTATATAAAATCATGATTTATATAACATAAAAATATGGCATACAGCAGCAAACTTTTATTTCTTTCACGGTTATGAATTTTCATCGCTCTTAAAATGTATAGCCAATCAGAGACTGGATTTTGTATAAGACATTAAATTTGTCTCATGCCAAACACATAAAATTGAGATGAAGGATTAGAATTGAATGTGCAGACACGTGAGCAAAGAAGAAACTCGAATGCGACCTGCCAAGGGATTCGAAAGTCTCCGGAAGGTCACGACATCGAGGCTGACGGTCCAGGAACAGATGAACTAGTTGGAGATAGTTTGGAACGGGGCAGGGTCGAACTACTTCACCCTGGACACTTAAGAAATCGCGGGGATCGATTCAAACCTCTTCTAAGAAGTTTATCATGCCGAGGATCTTTCATGTGTATAGAACCCAACAAATAAGACAATATAAAAACTGTCATTAACTCCAATGAAACTTCTCCATAGAATCTTCTCAATTTTTTCTTATTAAACCTTTGTCTTCATCTTCATTCTCCAGAGTTAACTAAGATTTTCTCATTCTCTGTATATATATATATATACATACATGTTTTTATATCTTGAGATAAAAAAACTCTATTTTCTAAGTTCAATCAGCAATTTTTTATTTTAGATCAAGGATTTTTTTAATGTTATATCAAATGACATTTATCCAATTGTCATGAATAGAACAACGTTCCAACGATATCTAAACCTAGAAATTTATACAGACACCGAGGTTCCTGACCCTACCAATTTCCAGCCACCCTTTCCAAAGCCAAACCCTTCACAACCCCGTATGGTATCTACTTATCAAATTTTCTCCTAAAGCTAATTGAAGTCGAAATTTCTGGAATGAGTCTAACTTGGAATCGGGTATGAGTGAAAAAGGGAATCCCGGAGTTTGCGGAGCGACATGAGGTGGTGGCTGTATCCACGAGGTCGGGTCAAGCGGCATGATGAATTTAAGTGGCGAGGAGGTGAGAGACCGAAAGGGTAGGTTGATAGAGCAGATAGAGTGGTTGGATGGGAGGAAAGAAAGAAAGAGGGAAAAGAAGAAAAGAAGACGAGGAATTCCCTCCATCCCATCCAATCCTCCCCTGGAATGAAAAGACAAAACGACCATTGTCCTTCCCTGACGAAAGTTTCCGACTGAAATTCATTCCGAAATAATTCGACATTTTTGGAAAAGATTTTTTTAATCCTTCTGAATCCTTTCATTTCTTCTCAATCAGTGTTCAATCCGAGATAATTCCGAACGAATTTCAATCCTTTGTATAACTTATAGCCAAAGACTTCAATCCAATTCAATCCGAAATCAACCCAAAGTTAGCTTTCAATTATTTCCAATCCGCCTTCCTAATCCTCATTGATTCGAAGTCAATTCAAACGACTGATCTGATCTTCAGATCAGGTCGGATTCATTCGGACTGACGTCCTTCATTGACCTCAAAATTGGGTTGGATTGAAGTTTTAGTTTGACTTCGGATTAGATTGGATCCAGTCGCATTGACATCTTTGTTTTAAAATCGGACTGGTTCCGATTAGATCAGAGTAAAACAGTTTGATTCGGAAACAAATTCCAGAATGAAGTGAATTGAAAAGGATAGAATTTTTTCTATCCGAAACTTTCACCAGGGTGATGCATTTCCAGCGTGCACATAAGCGGTAGCGACACGCTTGAGGTGATCTGTGGGGCTTGCGGGGTTTGGTTAGTCGCTTGGTGGTACGTCGGGTGTAGGTGGGTCGGCATGGAGTAATACAACGAGAAAAGAGACTACTACGTTGTACAAGTTTCTACATCAGGGACTTGTAGGTGTGTTTGGAGAACGTGCAAACACAACTAAAGCCGGGCCGGCTCGTACCAACCTAGAAGCTAGGAGGGTTACACGCCGGCGTACCAACGTCCGAACGTACGTACTACTAGTAGCCAATCAGTACTACATCCAGAAAGGCAGAACCCAACCCGGTACCCCATCCTGGATCGGAGAGTATGGAAACGGCAGGATGGGAGTCAAGAGGGAATAAAAGGGGTGTAGGAGATGTACGAAGAGCGGCGCCCAGCTGGAGCCACGTGCATCGATCTGACTAGAGGCGCCAGCCATCCTATCCGTCGGCTCGTTCGTCCATGAGTTCGACCCTGCCCCACTCCAAACCCATCTCGAAACATTCCATCCCATTCCATTCGATTCTATAGTATTCTGTCTTACCCCCGAAGCTAGTCAGCTAGTTGGTGATAGTGAGAGGCTGTTGGTGATATTGAGAGGCTGTTGGTTGACTTGGTTGCTTGGGGTTGGTTGCTTCATGCTTGACTCCTTGGATGCTTGGCTACTTGCTTGGAGATACTAGACTCTAGGGAGTAGGTATAGGGACTTTGATGCCTTTCCTCTACTTTCTTCTCCAGGAAGGTCGAGTCTCTCGAGGGTCGAGTCCTAACGCCCTTCACCCACGTGAAGAATGAATTCACGGCGAGGTTTAGGTTTTAGAGTTGCAAGATGCGACGCAGAGGATTTGAAATTCGCCGCATTTTCAAAGCGAACTTGGTTCAACGAACTCTATTGCACTCCACGCTATTGCATCCGTTTTACGCTAACGCGAACTTCTTGGACGCTTTCGGTTCAGTTGCTCCCCTTACCGAGATTGGAGATTTTAGGGGAAGTCTGCACGTTTCGGGTTGATCCTTGAGAAGGAGTTTAAAAATGGCTTTTGGGGTGCAGGTGAAGAAAGGGGACCAGGGATTTTAATGACATAATAAGGGGTTTTTTCATACTGTTGCACAAACGAAGGTTGAGGAAGAAGTGAATGATATTAAAGTCACTTAAATATATTTCCTATGATTTTTTTGTTAGGCTTGATAAACAGATCTTTATTTGATAAGGTTACAACTTATGAGTATTATGAATGGTGTGAATGTTGCATATAGACTGGATGTGGATGGTGTGGATACATGACTGGTTGGTGTGGATGCATGAGTGGATGGTGTGATTGGTAAGGATTGTATGTATTGTGTGAAGGATGTTTTAAAATGACAGAACGGATCCAGTCTCTAAATTCTGGATGAGAAACCTTCATGAAAATATCAGGATTTTTTCCATTTCTCATATTAGAGCTCCCGGAATGAACTCCAATTAGCTGACCGTTGAAAACTAAAGGGGCACCGGAATCACCAGGGCCACAACATTTTTCGGCTTTTGTATCAAGAGTGCAAATACATTTTTCCGGAATTAAAGTAGTTGATTTAATAAAATGTGCACATTCACGTATGTTGAATATTGGCACTGTTATTGATCGCAATTCTTCAGGGTATGATGTACGTCTGTAATGCAATGTTATTTTACTTTTAAATACACCTATTTCGTTACACTTACGAAAATTTATTACTAAATTTTCTAAAATTAATAACTTACGGGCAATCGGTGATGCTGCCCCAACCACTGACAGTTACCAAAGTACCATCTGGTACCGGTGCTCCATGCAGAGATATTGGCCGATTAGGTGAATTGACCACATCGATGAGTGGATAAATTATGAGCAAGGCAAGATCGTTCGCATCCCGATTCACTTGATAGGCGGGGTGGGTTATTGAGAATAATATATAGTGTGGTGTTCCATGATGTATATCTGATGAACCAGACATAATTTGGTAATTTGTAATGCGATCCCACATACAATGAGCAACTGTTATAATAATGTTGGGCGCCAGTATACTGCCGGCACATGCTGATTTTCCATTTTTGAAAATATGAACAACGTAAGGAGCTCGTTCAATCTTCTCTGGTCTATTTCCACCCCGCGACATGTTAATTACACGTCTCTTACGGACGTGAAGATCCGATGACTCTTCTGAAATATAATGAAAATTTTATGTTATTGTTTACATTATTGCATTAATAAAAACTACATTAAAATTGTGGCATACCATCATTCTCTTCAGATGACACACCAATTCCTTGACAGCAAATGCTATAAAGTATTAAAAAAACCACGTAAATTTTCATCTTCATTGTTCACAATTTAGAGACAATGTAGACCCAGAAAATTATAAAATAGGAATTGGTAAGTTCAATGGAGATTTTAGCTTTTATATTCAACGTCTACTTCGGATGTTTGTCACAGTTTTAATATTATTTACACAATACATACAGTTTATAGCATGCATCACGTGTGAATGTTATATTTTATAATTAATGTTTATATTGTTTATATTATTACAATGTACTCATTCTTATCTATGGTTCTTATCTACTTTCGTCAGCGTAATGAAGCTGAAAAGAATAGGTATAATAAAGATAAGAAATGAGAGTATTTCCTCCTACAATAAAGCAGACAAACAAATACATTTATAAACGCTCTTCGATACCTGCATGGATTCTTAAATTACTAATGGTAATTGCCCACCTGTTAGAACCTATCGTATAACATCTCTATGTATCTTGCTAAACCCTGCTACCTCTCATTTATATAGATTATAGATTAAATTATTGATCTACCTATTAATAACTATTTGTCTCCGATTTAACTATCAGTCTATATCTATAATTTACATTTATGTATTTATAATTTATCTATGTACTGGACAGTCCATGTAACCAATTCATATCAATTCGCTTCAGTTCTTATCAGAATTAATATCAATTCATTCCGATTTTTATATCAATTCAGATCAGACTGAAAATACCCTTTATAGTAATGACATGACTTCCCACTTTCCTACATTCAATAGAATTAGTCGTCGTAATTATAGCGTAGGTGTACTGAGTATCCAGGAGCCTTTAACCCGTTAACGAACCCGTAAAACCATTAGCACACGAAGTACCCATAAGCTCTTAAGGGGAAAGCATTTTGCAAGCGATCACCGGCTCAAATAACCTACTCTGTAATTACGCAAACAGATTCTTGGTCTTCAGAACACATAACTTAATGAGCATCCAACCAAAGATTGAAAAAATATAGGACAATTTTTCGGAATTGCCTATTGATAATACACTCACATCAGAAGAAAATTTCTCATGAACCAAAAATGTTTTCTCGGATATACATAAAAATTTGGTTGAACCAAACCAACTTTCATTGATTTAAGCAAATTTTTTCGTAGAATCTTCCAAATATGTAGTTGGATCAACAAGGACCTTCCACCTACTTTCTGATTCTTTTTCCAAATGGATTTTCTCATCCCTTCTCATCTTTCTTCAAACGAATTTTCAAACCCCTTTTCCCAAGTGGGAAAAGCTAAAATTTTCTATTTCTTCTTTATTTCATTGAACATTGAAAGTTTCAATTGAAATTACAGTAGAAATCTTGTAATCGCTTCTCAAAAAAAGCATCATATTTTTTCAATAGGTAATTGGAATATTGACATTAGATTCTAAAAAAGCTTGCAGCTTGAAAATCCGACTTCAGAGATTACGAAAAAATCTCAGAATTCCTCCCTCTTTCCGTGAGCCGAAGGGAATCTGAAAGGTGTGCGCGCGCGTGTCAAAATCGGAAGTGCGTTGCACCTGCGGGCTGTCTGGTGAGTCTGTCTGAAGTGGCTGCAACCACTTAAGCTCTCGAGTCTCGCCTCGTCCTCTGGGGAGTCCCTGGCGTGATTCCCTTTACATGATGCGTCTAATGATACTCCACTGCTGCTCTCCACCCTCTTTCAGTCTCTCATCGTAAATTAATTCTCCCTGCGGGGTCCTCATCAGGCGTGAATTCTACCACTGTTTTGACACTCTGAGACTCTCTGACTCTCAAAGAGATTAACGGATGCAATTACGAAACTGCATCGACACACGTGCTTAGCACATACTGTAGCGCATCAAGACCACGTGGCAATAGATCTAGATCAGGGTTACCTCGGCTATATCTGACCCTCTTATTTGACTGACCGTAATACAGTCAATCGCCTCTGTTCTATAGGAGGGATTCGTACGTACGCGCCTATGTCTGAAACACGTCAGTGACATGTTGTGCCATAATTAGATTCACATCGGACGCAGTACCAGATATTGATAATCGTACGCGAACCTATTGGACAGTTTATATCCACTTAATAGACCTCTCATTCTAATATTGGTATCATGAATCGTGTACAATTGATGGGAATCATTAATTAGGCATGATAGATTAAGAATTTATTTTTCACAAGTCATTTTTTGCGTTTAACAGTTTTATCAAAAGTAAATTCCTGCGGGAGTGAAAATGAAAATTATCAGATATGTGGTGGAAAAGACTTCCCTAATGTTTGGAGATTTTTAGAAAAAAGCCTCTCAGAATAGCCCAAAGAAATAATGTTAGAAGTGGTAATCAGATAAGGGTAAAAAGTCATCTGTCAATATTTCACCGACAACTTTTTTTTTTTATTTTTTCTTTAGGTATCGTGCCTTTAGAGGAAAACGAGATTTCGTTTGAATATGAATAGAGAAAAATAAAACTTATTCTGTCCGTAATCAAAATTTTGCTGAATCAGGAAGTCGGTTCAGGAAACTGACAAAGGCCTTGTGAGGTCAATAAATCCTTTTTCATCACACATACTTCCGTTAGAAATTATTTTTGCAAATCATGCGATCATAAGATTTCGAAAAAGTTTTAGAATAACTATCTTTTCATTATTATTTAAATTTTTTATCTATTGGTATATTTATTGCGTGGTTCTATAATACAGAATCGTTTAATGTAAGGAAATAGGAGTAGAGTAAACTTGGATAGGAATTAGAATATAGAAGAATCGCACTCGTACGACTATAAAAATGAGTTGTCCTGGAGAACGTGCCAGGTTTATTTAAATAAGACTAGAAAAGACTATTAAGTTAGATAACCGTTAGGACAGAAATGGTGTGAGAGACGCGGAGGATAGTAAAGGGGATGAAACAGATAGGCAGAAAGGGGAGGGGATGTGACAGGTCAAGGTTCCATGACGCCGCCTCAAGGGAAAAATCTCCGCATTTGTCTGAATTAGTGCGAGCCCTCTGTCATCCCTAAATACAGTACAGACAGTAACTTTTCCAATTGACACCCATCTCGGTTCATTTTATTTGAAACATATACCTTCAGAAAGTAGTTACAAAGAAAACTTCAGCTACGCAATCCTAAAATATCGTTGTTTGCTTTTTAAAAAGAATTTTACACTAATTACATTGATACTTGTGGATGAATAGTGAATTAATAATTAATTATGATTTATTAAACTCCATTTGAACCCACGGTGTTCAAATTTTTATTATTATAATAATTGTCTTTATTCAAAAACAAGCTGCATAAAACCTATGTTCAGTTGATAGATTGGAATAATCGATTGAAATGAAGTTCGGTTATTGGTTCTTCTTTCCGCCACGTTTGGCCAGCTCAGAATCCTAATCTCGACAGGATTTCGTCGTTTCTGCAAGGAGATCAAATAGACGGCTTGGCAACGAGCCTTAGCCAGGACTGTTGATATGCCACACAAAATTTACGATACGGACATGATCGCGTTACATCTACTAACAAAAACTTACTATCACTTCTACAAATTAAAGAATTTAATATTTCTCTCTAAACCGATTTTCTTCATCCTCTTTGTTAATTTTACCCTCTATTCTGTTCTAAATTACATTTATTTCAATAATTTTACTCGAAAATTCTTTCGAATTTAAAAAAAAAATAAGATAAATATTAATACAAAGTAAAGGATTAAAGAAGAGAATACACAAAAATTGAAAAGCTTTAATCAGGAAATGTTGTCTTAAGAAGGAAGGTCAAAAGTCATCCGGATCACTGTTTCGGTATCCGAGGAGAAAATGTGTATCTTGTCAAGGGAGTACAAATGTTTGATAGGATCCCTTTACAGTCTTTACACAGAAACTGAATCCATATTGATCGAATTTTCTTTCGACTTGGTTAGTCGATATAAGACATCGTGAAGCCCCACAGCCCACAACAATCCCGATTTCAAAGTAAATTCTTTCGTCTCTTTTTCGTAGGGGAAATATGTAATAAATCGCAGGAAATGTACACCCTCTTAGCATCCGACATCCTTCCCTCTCGTTCTCAACGTTCCTCCGTATAAGCGTTTGATCACGCCACATTGCCACCAAGTGTTGCCATTTTTCGTACTGCGAACAGCTAGATTAAGTTTTCAGCTCAGCTTGCTTTTCACCAATTGAAAATCTTCGATTTCCTCTTTTGATTGAGTGGTTTTTGTTCCCTTTTTTTCTTTAGATCAATAACATTTCTTCAGTGATATAAAAACTGTATAATAAAATGTGACAGAGAAAATATCAATTGAGAAAAGTGACAGTCAATCTCAACTTTCATTGAATTTGTCTTGGCTCTCAAAATATGCAAAACAAGATGTAGATAAAGTTGAATTCTTTTATTGCATATTAAAAAGATAAGAGTGTCATTGCTCCGCATGCATAAATATCGTTCAAGCTCAAAACAAAGTTCTCGCGCCGAGAACTTTTCTCTGCCACAAAAGCGCTATTACGCGAACTGGAAAATGGCTACTTTAAACGTCAACAATGTCTACTGCAATATCGTCGTGGACGAGAAAATAAATATATTTTCAGCAGTAGGACACGCGATCTTTTTCTGCTTCGCATCTTTTTAATACCGTCGTCTCTTCTTTTTCACATCTTCGTGGTCTTACGATTTGTGACACCGGCTCGCGGTTTTTCGAACCAAGACCTTACACTAGGATTACATTTCCGTCATGAGAATTTGACATTATTGTGATTTAAGGTCAGCTATATTCCTTGTCCACGCACAAGCCAAGTTTCTTTTCTACAGTGAACATTCCACTTAATCTTCCTAACTTCCGGTCATATATCGGTATACTTTTATCGAATATTTCGAAATTTTTCATTAAACTTTCAATTCAAACGAAAATCATCTATTTTTCTGTGCTTTTTTATTTAAATTTCAGAATCGCAGTTATTTTCAAAAATAATCCTGAAAGCATTCCATAATGCAATTATTTACGAAAAAGTATGGTTTCAATCCAGAACAAAAATTCTTATCATTTTCTATTTTACTTTATGATTCTTTCACATTCCTCGAATTTCGGCGAGCATTTTCCAGATTAAATTTTCTTATGAATTTGTCTACCAAAATCGATAAAATCCTTTTATTCCAAAAAAATATATCAATTTTCTGAAAATTCGATAGCTTAATCTGGTTTTCAAAGTAAATACATAAATAAGAGTCTGATATATTCATGACACAATAAAGAATTGTTCGATCATTAAACGATACTGGATTAGGAGGAGGATCGTAAGTTCCGAGATATGAAGTTGTAAGGATCGCTTTAACGGGAACTCAATTGCACAATAAATCAGAGTGTGGTTGGCAACCACTCCCGTCACACGTAATACCTTACGAGTACCTTCGAAGATGTACCGGTGAGACTTTGCCAAGTCTGTAAACTTTACGGTGTACCGATTGCGGGTAACGCCTGTCGAAAGTTTTACGATGTGATTACTTGAAACGAAAATTACATTGCTTTCGATACCTACTCTTTTCCATTTACATATATATATATACACCTGTGTGAGAAAGCAAATATTCTACAAATATTGCGATCAACTTTCTGTAATTCTTTCAGCTAAAGACAACATTTTCTTTACAATATTTTTTAAACAATACAATTTATTACAATTTATTTAAACAAAATGTTTAATAAAATGGGCGTGGTCAACGAACAACTGAATTCTGAAAAATACTTTATATTTCTTTATTAGAAAGTTATATTGTACCCTTAAATTTTAAAATGAAGAAAGTTTGTGTTGATTTTATCACTTATGAAGTATTAAGTACCTACAATCTACACAAAATTGATTTCGGTTTTAAATTCAGATGAGTGTTTAGTTTAGTGTCTGACCTTCGTAAATCCTAAGTTTTTCCTTGACTTTCCAAGTGTATAGAAACTTGGTGTGATTGCATTCCAGATTGCCATTTTAAGTGATTAAACTAATCGTTTCTGCTATCTGGTAGTTGAACGATCGCGAGTATCCTTGGGAATTTATTGTGCTCTGATATCATAAGTAAAATGCCTGACGAAAAGGCCTATAACATTCGAACCTTGGCCGTGCTAATAGGTTGATTCGCTCGATAGGTTGTCCTCCTTGCTGTGCACTCGACATTGTGTATTATCTGCTTCCTGAGTTCAAACAGCACGGAACATTAAACAAATAAATTAACAGGCTCTTGCTGGCCGATATAGCATAAACAAAATTCAAGCTGATAGAACACTCCCAGAGTTTCAAAGTCATATCTAAAAAATGCTTAACATAATTTACTGATATCTCTAATCGTTTCCGACTTTCATTAGAAGGCTATAAATAATTATAATATCGTAAAAGATAAAATCTCGAAAAATCTTATGATTAATTGTTAAACTTTTTTTCATTCAAGAATAAATGAAAAAGACATCTTAGACCTTAAGAGAAATTATATAGGCTTGTAATTTTTTTCTTCTGCTTTAGAAATAAATCTTAGATGTAAAAAAAGTGACATATTGATTTCAGAAGATTATTCGTCATTTTAAATCTATAAGCAACAGTCAAGCCTGCACGTGGAAGTTCCTCATGCCCGATTAAATCTGGGAACTTTCTCGACTATAATGGTGCATCGGGTCAGACTGTGGCCGTGTCGCATTGCGGCGTTACAGCCAATAGGACCCAATATTGACCTCGAAAAATTGCAGAAACGATTTGCAAACGACACGACGTTGGATAATCTTCCAAACGAAGCCAGCTCTACTTCCCAGCCTTTTCCAAAAACGTAACGGCCGCTCAAAAATTATTCCATCCGTTCCCTCAACTACCGCCAAGAAAAATAACTTCTCTTTAAATGAAACTGCACTTTTATTATTTCGACTCTCAAAAATTCCTTCTCTGAAAACTTTTATAACGAATCTACTATATAGTCTAAAATGACTGTTTTCATTACAACTGTTTAAAGCAATACAGAATTGGTCTGATTGAGATATTTACTCATTGATATATTATTTAATCATTGTAAATTACGAGTTTCTTCAACCCTAATAAAACCAATATCAAAAATATGAAAAAATAGCATATTTTAAAAAAGGAGAAAAAGGCAAGAACTGGATTTAAGTCATGAATAATTCAAAGGGAAAGTTGCATTCATCGAGTACCTCGCGTGTGTTATCCAGCGTCGTTTTCTGGAATAAATATGAAATACGTATCGCATATTGATCCACGTTTTTCCTACTTGTTCTTTATCTCCCACGAAGGCCTGAGAATTATCCTTCCTCCCACCAAACCACCATTGCGGAATTTCCACAATATACTCGTCTGTACAATCGGTATCATCTTTAATAGCTCGGCAGGCATTGAGAACATTGAATTTTAATGGAAAACGAAACCATTACATCACCAACGGTCCCAAAAAGGGGTTTTATCACCTTCTCGCGTTGTAACTCTTCACAGAGTATATTTTAATCACCGGGTCACCGTAAAAATCATTTTCTTTAGGAAGAAGTCCTGAAGTGGGTCGAGCTTAATCGAGTGTCCAATCGCAAGGGGGAGAATCGTTTCATTTCTCTCGAGTTATGTCAACGAGGAGTCGTTAGATCTTGAGTTGTGAGGAGGACTTTCTGATATTTCAAGTGTTTCCTACAATCTGGAAGTCTTTTTTTTATCAGAGAATGACAAACATAATCAAGGATTCCTCGTTTCGGCTTTATTTCCCGTAAGACTTTTATAGAAATTAAACAATTATTTCCATTTTATACAAAATAGAGTCAAGAAAGTTTTATTTCTTATTTCTGCTTCCATGGAAGCTTTTTAGAAATATTTCCTTGAAATATTAGAAATCGTGTCTTTCTCTGTGGTACAATACATTCCAGTTTATTTATGACCAATAACTTTGCCATATACATTTTTATATCAAAGGATCAAAGCGAAATATAGTAGTTTTATCTCTGAACGCTGATAAATGCTAACACTTACAGTGCTGCTTGCGCGAAAATTGTTACTATGAATCCTGTAAGCTGCAATACTGACAATAAATTCACTCCCTCAGAGTTATTACATCAAAAAATTGTTCTCTAAAACATTTCACATCCACTGTAAATTCCAGATCAATTATTTATCGAAGCTATGAACTTTTCGGTCTAAAAATATGTATTTTCATATGTTTAATGAGGCGTTAATGATTTGTATATAGTATAGAAAATATAAGTAATATATCTTTCCTATAATCACAGTTATAAATAAAAATAAACATTAGAATACTTAGAATTGTAAATCCAAGCTCATAAATTAAATAGCACTCGATAATCCTCTCGCAATCGAATTAGAGTCAGAAAAAGTGATTAGGGGCAAAAAATACAAGTCGAATAAGGACGATTCATGGGAAGGAAATAAATCAGAAGGTTGTCCGCCGCGTAAATCTGCACTGCGATACAAATCTGCTATGTGTTTCCGCATTTATACCACCGTAGACGCGTAAGTGGAATTCCGTAGACGTTTTGAAGAAAAGAGAGCGGAGAATGAGAGAATGGGGGAATTAAAGAGAGACAAAAAAGGGAGAGAGGACGAGTGGAAAAAAGGGATGAAAGAGTGAGAAGAAGAGGCGAGATGACTCTCGCAATTTCGTCCCTTGCCCTCGAGTGCTTGTCCATGGACCTTAAGCCTATTGTAACAAGGGTTCTAAGAGTGAAGGGTAGCAAAGTGGAGTAGTCTGGCACGGTCAGACAGACAGGTTACACAATGTAGTAAGTCTCAGGGCCGTACTCATCAAAAGTATATTTTTTCCTCCTTCAATAAAGTGATTAATTATAACTACCAATTGCATAATTCAGAATAATTTCTATTATCGAATCATACTTTTGTATCACTATCTATCATAATATTACAGAATCAGATATAAAAAATGAGGATATAATATAAACGAACGACTTTTATATATTTTTTTTCAATTTATCAAATTTCAATATTTGTATCAATTGATAATAATCAGCTAAAAATAGTTTCCGAATGATTGAGTGATCATAGGAAGGAAATCTTTGTCGAGGAGATTTAAAATGAAGATGTTAGCGACTTTAGGAAATAAAAGTTTTAATAAAATTGTGTTTTTTCTGAGAATAGGGGAGGAAGGAAAAAAAACTATTTGGAAAGTGTCGCTTGTAATAGAGACTTTTCTTGGTGGCGCGTGTTAAGTAAGCAAAAACTTTCACGCTTATCTCACGCTTCTCTCATTTTCATTCTGAAGAGCTGGGTCTAGACACGCTCGAGACAAGACTTCATATGTAAAGGTCGGAGGATCAAAAAAGAAGTTAACACCTTGCTTACACAAGAAACTTACATCCTCAGTTTACTTTACTCGTTCCACTACATCTTCTAATGTTGAAATTTATACATGTACTAGGCTCAAGTACGAAAAATTCCTTTTCGAGAAGAAAGTACGAAAATTTGGTGGAATGCATTTTGAGAAATTTTGAAGAACATCCTTAATATTTTCTCAAGTATTTTCGATCTTAATCACCTTCAATCACCTGCTAACACCTTTTAAATAATAGAAAAATAATACTTTTAATAATAATTTTCGAAAAAGTATGAGATTTAATATATTTCCCACAAAGGAATTAATTATATAAAAGTGATTTTTCCTCTTTCTGTAAAGAAAAATGAACAATTGTGTAAGATGACTGTTGCGATCTCGTTCATCCCCTGGATCTTAAGCTCATTGTCATAAGGGCGGTAAGTTGAATATCTTCTCGTGGGGAGGGCAGAAAAAAGAGTGAGTGAGTTAAACAGTAGGAAGGCGGCAAACAGGGAGGGAGCAGGACGTAGAGTGTTAAGGGTGACCGGTAAAGGGGTGGAGGACAGGGGGGGACGAAGTGGAGGAATGGAGTAGTCAGGCAGGGTAGAAAAGGCGGAAGGCAGACAGGCGGCAGACGCCCCATGCTTATCCCCTCCCCTCCTCCTGTGTACCGAGTCCGTGACTCACCAAACCGTTAAGGGATAAAGCCGCCCTGTTTTTACTATCTATATACAAATACACTCATATTCTTCTATGTGTAAGTCTTAACTCTTCCAGTTTCTACTCTACGAATTTTTCAAAGCGGTAAATTCGAAATTTCTTTTTTGGTTTTAATTTTAAATGAAATTTTATCTCGATTTGAATATTCTTTCATTTTAGGAGTTTTTAATTTAGGATTTCTTTGATCTAGAAAGGGGAGAGAATGAAAATTTTGCTTCAGGCTATTTTTATAGTAAAATTCGGGAAAGAGGGTCAGATATAATAATGTATTCACTGCATGACCTGGTGCAATTCGTTCTAGCTTTACTTTGGTTTATTTGTAGATCTCAGACACATTCCGGATTTTGTTTTGTACTTTTTATAATTTATGCGTATTTTATCTTTGTTGAGTTTTATTTTAGAGAATTTTTAAATGTTTGGACTCTTATACTTTTATTTTATCCTTTTAGCTTTTTTTTTTCACAATCTAGAGCAAAAATCTTTGATTTGAAATTGCAATTATAAAGTTTCGTGCTATATATACGTTTATTTGTTACTAGAATAGTCTAAAAATTAGAATTCATTAATTGTGAAGAAAGTTGACGTAAAGTTATAAAATTATATAAATATCTTCACTTTCTTGGAATTGGTATAAAAGATCTTTCCGAAAAGTTTGAGCGTGATGCAGAAAATCTGATTTCAGAGTTCTTTCAAAGTCATGCAAATTAAAACCCAAAGAAATATCGTAATTCGAAAAGTTTTCAACTTCTCAGATTAAAAGCAACGCCCAGATTAAAGGTTCTTAACCCAAGTCATGTTCAATGCCTTGCAAGAATTGAATTCTCCACAGCATATTTTCTATTGTTATTATGTTAAATTGAACTGTAAAACATTATGGATTAGTTTTATGAATTAGAAGACTGCAATGCTGAATTAATACGAGCATTTTCCACGAGTTATTCAAGCTGAGGTGGATAATACCCTGAAATATAGTTGGTGGAGTGTATTGCAACAATAATCCACTTGCCCGAAGTAACTCACAACCCGACGGGTAAACTCGCATTACAAGACATTACAAATTTATGACTATGCTAGCTGCCAGTCGATAAACAGTGTTTCATCATTGCTTCAAGTAGTATTTGGACACGACAATCCAAAAATTTCGAAAAGAAATTACTAGAAGGTAATAAATCGTAAAAGAAACTATATTCTATCGTCTAACTTCAGATATCGCCTTTCTACAATCTATTTATTTTTCCCTCTACCCAATAATCATGAAAACGTAACTAAATGTATCTATTATTGTTTTAAACTATATTAATTTATTATTATTTACCTTTTATTTAAATGTATAGATAGTTAAAGATATTCTCGGGCTTCTGCACTGAGAAAAATGCTTGATTCAAAAGATGTTCAAATGATTTTGCTATTTTTTTATTAAAATTTTATTTTAAAAAGTTGTTTATGTTCTAGTTTAATAATAAAAAATATATAAATTCATCTCATTTATAAAGGAAAACGATTAAACTAAATTGGAGAGTTACTAACAACTCTGATGTCAGAATTGCATAATTAGATTCCCACGTTAGTCTTCTTATCGTAAATGAACGGAACCGATGTGTGAAATAAAAGAAGAAAAAAGTGAATGTTCTCTTATATGTCAGGTGGTGTACTTTACCTTTTAGTAAACCTTTTAGTAACTATAGCCAATGTTGGAAAGTATATTCTAAGGAATAGGTAAGGGGTGAAGGGGAAGGGGGAAGGGGGCAGGTACTTATGCCAATGACCCCATAAGTCAAGCAATCACTCTATTGACTGATGTCTTGCAGAACGTGTAAGTTGATTTTTTTCATAATTTTGCAATTGAATGTTTTCGACATTATTTATTAAACCTAGTCGGCATCGATAGCATGAATTGTGGGAAATATATTCTCAATAAGAATTTATCCATTTCTGCTATTTTGTAACCAAAATCCTAAATTGAGTTTTATTCCGAAGTAAAGAGAAAATAAAAACAAATCCAAGGACCATGACTCCATTAATCTATAGAGATATCCGATCTGAAATTTCGCGTTTCTATATTTTAGGAATAAATGAGGATAGTTTGGAATATTTTCTCATTCACGATGAAAAATATTATTGCTCTTATAGGCGGTGTACTTCAAATGTACAAAAATCATGAGAGATTTGATAAAATCTGTACAATGCTTATATATTTTTATTAAATTTATTAATACTAATAATTAATAATATTTTATAATAATATTTTTACTTGGTTATTATCTTTAGAGAAGTCTAATTTTGTAGAGGAAGAGAAACTCGAAGTTTCAGTAGAAAAGGTCGAATTTGGTCAGACATATTGAGCTTGACAAAATCTTTCATCAATTAGGAGGGACTAGTTCTTTGTTACTTCATATAGAGAAGTTTCAAATGTTCGTCTTTAAGAGCAACAATTATAAATAATTCTTTCATTCTGTAAATAATAAAACCAAGTAATTAAATTTCATTATTTCAGGGCGTACGTTAAATGGTCAACCACTCCTGGAATTTCCAATGTCCAGTGGAGAACCAGCTTTAGGGCCTTTTAAAATCAAAAGAGCGACCTTGTGGGCCAGGGTCGAACTGAGACATAGTCATCATTATCAACACCACAAACAGAGTCAGAGTAACCAAAGAAATATCACTCTCTGGGTGTTCAGGGTACGCTGTGGTAACACAACGCATTTAAGAGGAAAAGTAAGTATTTTATTTTCAAAATTGTCATTTCTAAAAAGTACTGCAAACAATCCTCGAATAACTACCGACTTTCTCTAAATTCTTTTTAAACTTTACAGGTTTGTAATTTTCAGAATATTTTCAACAGTTTCGAATCCATCTATTATCATCCATCATAAATTCCTGCTATTGTCGTAAATTTAATCAAATATAATGACTAATATTTTATCAATTTGAAAAGGAATGACTGGTTCCACAATGTCCGATTGAGACTTTTACAATCTTGTTTGATCTATTACCATTTAATCCGTTTAAAACCTTTACTGATCTTCCAGAATCTATATCTATATCCATTTGATAAAACCCCTGCATACTTCTAGGGTTTCCTCTAACTATAGTCAGCTTTCAATGAATTTACTAAGGACCGATTATGTTCCTTCCGCTTATAAACTTGCGATTTATTTGTAGTTTTAAAACCGCTTCTACACAATTAAATTTTCAAATTAACTCAACTAATTTCTCTATCATAAATATTACGACAGTCGATAACTCGATAATTATTTCTGGAGTTAATTTTTCATGTAGTCAATTACATTTTAGAGACTTGCTTCCAACGCAGAATTTGATGACATTTTTCATAAAAAAATGTCTTAAGACAATATCACAAAAAAAAACAGATTGTTCATGCAATTTCAATTGAAAAATTTTGCAAAATTACAGGAATTTGGACAGCACCTAGAAATGGTGACGTCTTTAGGAGTGAATGTTGGTCAGTTAGGTTGGCAAAAATTCGACGTAACGAAAGTTGTCAGCAATTGGTATCAGGCAAGCGGAAATTCGCTAAAGGATAAGCTGACGCTCCTTGTAGATTGCACGGGCTGCGGATCGCACGTGCACATCTCCACGTTCGGAGGTCATTCACCTCATGTTGTCGAATCAACCTTGAATGACAAAGGTATTGTATTTTTCTACTTAAATAATAGAAAACATGTCTTCAAATCGATTTAGTTCCTGTTTCCAGAGCTTTTTCTAACACCCTGTTCTAAATCACTTTTCCAACATCTTCTTACCCCCTTTACAAGTCCCTCTTCCAAACATCTTTACAAACTTGCTTTTGCAGTACCCTTTTTCAAAATACATTTTTCATCTAACTTAGAATGTTCTTTTTAGAATTCTTTTAATTAATCTATTTTTTCAGGTGCTCAAGATCCGGACAGACCGTTTTTAGTCGTTCGAACGGATCCAGCGGCTGTGAAGCGTGTTAGAAGACGAGCTGTAGAGTGCACCGGCGCCGTTAGGGGTCAATGCTGCAAGCAGAGGTTCTACGTTAGCTTTTCGCAACTCGGATGGGACGATTGGATAATCGCCCCTCAAGGGTGAGCACATTTTCAAAACAGAATTACAAAGCTTTGAAAGTCAGAGTAAATGGTAAAACACAAATTTTGACTCAGTTAAGCCCTTTTTAGGGCCCCTAGACCACCTCTGTAAGACCCACGAAATTGCCCCTTGTCATTAGCAGCTGTAAAAAATAACTAACACGGTTCTAATTAATAAAATACCTAATTTCAACAACATTTCATTCTGAAATCAGACTAAAAACTTTTAATATGAATTGATTTGAAATTCAATGCTTTGAAATAATTTGAAACCTGAATTTGAAGTGGCCATAAGTTCCGATTCGCAAGCCATAAGTTCCTCCTGCAGTAACGACAATTCAAAACGAATAAATCTGAAGCAAAAGCCACGGGATCGATGATTAGTATACTAGGATGGGACAGAGTATGTTTTGTACCGTCGAACAAGACCGCTATGCTATGTTCATTTCGGGAGAATCTCGTCAATAGTTTTTCCATCAATCTCAGTTACACGTAAGAGTCATTCGTAAGGCATCATGAAATCCATATGCCATACACGAGAGCAATGGCCGCGAGTTTGCGGATTGTTGAACAATTATGGACGTAAGTAGTGGAAGGAGAAATCATTCAAATAATGCAGAAGAATAACCGGGAACGTATTGAAATAACTCGAAGGAATGAAACTGAAGTAATTCTATTTTAGAATCGAATTCCCGAGCAAGTTTCATGGCTTTAAAGCACTTTGCATTTATTTGAAATGCACTTTTTTTACTCACTTCAAACCTGCATCGATATTATCACAGTTATTTTAGAATAGTTTTAGAATTAAAGAAAATGGCCAAGGTTACTTAAAACAAATCCTTTTTTTTTGGCGGGTTCTGAAAAGATTTTCACTTGTTACAGGTACTACGCGAATTATTGCAGAGGAGACTGTACGGCAGGTCACAGGACGCCGGACACATTTTTGAATTACTACACACACGTCATAGAAGAGTACCGGAAAATGGATCGGTTAGCTGGGATGCAGCCTTGCTGCGCGCCACTTAAGTTCTCTCCAATGTCCCTAATTTATTATGGGCCCGATTCCAACATTATCAAAAGGGACTTGCCAAAAATGGTCGTTGACGAGTGCGGCTGTCCTTAAGAGACTTTCGTCTAGAGGCTCGAAGTGCTTCATTGTCCAAAATGATCAATACTGATCAAAAAAAGCAGCACAGGTCCAAAGCGGAGTCCTAATTTCGTAACTGGCGATTCGAAAAGGTCCGAGTCGAAAAGGTCCGAGTCCAAAACGAAAACCTTCGAAGGTTCCGTGACTCCTTCGAGATCCATGATGAGAAAAGTGAAAAGGTCGAAAAAAGGTGAAGAGAGGTCGAAATGATCGGGATTACATGCTGGGTGCAAATATATAGGCAACCAGGAAAGAGTAAGGTCCAATTCAGTTGGTTCCTTGGCTTCCCTTGTAAATACTTTCCTCTGTATCGCGCATATGAAATGTCAAAGATTTTGGGAGGTTCGGGACTGCCAGGGACCAGGCATTCTGGCACCTAAAATCCCCATTTCGCGCAAGCGAATCGTTAGAATTTAGGATATTCTAGGTAAGTGGACGATTTGTTCACGAGTGTCCGTATAGGGCAGCTTTTGCCCAGAGAATGTAGCTAGAATAATGAATTTGAACGCAATGAGAGAGACAGATCCGAGTGGAAATCAAAAATCAATGCAGAATAGGGTAATTGCAAAAGTTATTATATGGATACAGTATTTTTATTTATTATATGTTATTAAACCTATTCAAACATATTCCCGGAAAATTGACAGAAAATTTCAAGAAGTTGTCAAGAAATCCCCAAAAATATGGATAGATTTCTATTGTTTCTATTATTACTATTTTGGATTTTTTAATTTCTTAAGAATTTTAAATTAGAAATAAATTTTATTCGACGTTATCTTGAATGATAATTAAAAAAGAAACGTGTTCAACACTTATTTTGATCTAGTCCTAAAATTGTTATGTATATAAGTTCTACAGTTTTTGTATTTTTTATGATGCTGAAAATCTCATTTTAAATTTTATTTACTCTATAAAAAAATTGTGTAGGTATTCCGTGAAGGAAAAAATACTTAAATTAATAATTTGAGTAAAAATATTGTGATATATTTAAAAAAAAACTTTAAATAGCTTTTAAATTTGTTGTTTTCGAAGAAATCGTACTGTATAATCAAATTCACATTCTAATTAAAGCCAAAAATGTTATTATTTTTTACTTTTCGAATAAAAGTGAACTTCACGAGTAGATATTGACTATTCTTCCATCCATTGAAAGTATTCAATTATATCTAAAATCATTATTATCTCAAAAATTAATTTAGTTTTTTTTTTTATTTTAAATTAAAAATTCCTTCGAAATGAAAGTAATTATTGCATAATATTAGAAGATATAGTTATTAGCAATGAATTTTTCAAAATCTAGAATGTTTTAGAAAATTATACTACATTCAAAAATACATTTTCTAGACAAAAAAATTAGATTTTTGAATACTTTATAAGCGTTCTTCCACTAAATAAAAGTATTAAAAAACAAAGTTATTTTTAAATTAGATATGTAAATATTAAGAAATTTGAAAAGACTTTACAATAATAGAAAATTGTTTTTAAGTAAATTTTTAGATTACTTAGTATCTAGACAATATGAAAATGAGAAAGATTGATTTATTAATTTAGAAAATTAAAAGTTATTCTCAACATTGTGAGAAATTAAAAATTCAAGTTTTTCAATATAAAATCCTGTATTATAAGCCTTTGAATATTAGGCGTTCGAAATTGAATTAAAAGAATGTTATATTTTTTAGCATGTATTGAATAGATTTTTAAATTCAAAAGTTTAAATGAATTATTTTTAAGGCTTAATAATAATAATTGAATTTTATTATCTTCTATTTAAAATCTGTTCCTGAGCTGTAGTTTATAGTTTATTTACTTTTCGAGTCAGACTATACAAAATTGCTTAATTTTCCGGAATCAAAATAAAAAATATTGAATAAGCCAAAAATTAAAAAAAACACTTTATCTGATGCAATTACCCTATTAAGATTGAAGTCAAGATAAAAAGAAAAGGACAGGAAAGCTATGAAAGAGTAAAAGAGAACCGGAGATTCTTTAATGAGAGCTTAGTCTTTTTCTATTAGTTGCGAAAGAACTTCACGAGTATATATATATATGTATATACAAGGTGATCCATCTAAATAATGATATATATTATATATAAATATATATATATTATAT
>UCOH01004526.1:0-14078 GCA_900474275.1 Synergus japonicus | reverse complement strand
CCTCATTGTGTAGGACTTTCTCTTGATTCTGAATCGTTTTGACCTCCTGATTTGGTGATATTTTTCCTTCGAGGATTTGAGTTATTTTTATTTCTTGGCTGACTTTTTTCGAAACTGGCTCTTCGTGCTGGGCATTCTGAGGGATGAGGTTTCTCCTTGTGCGAGAATTGTTGGTTTTCGAGGAGTCTTTGTTGCTTTCAATGATATTGTTGTTATCGATTTCGATTGAATAGTTGATTGATATCGAGTTGGCAAGTTTTGGTGGCGACGGGTTCGTCGGCGTCGACTCGTTTGAATTCGGACTAGAGTTGTTGCTCGTTTTTTTATCCTGTAAAGGAGAAAAATGACATATGATTAAACTTTAAAAAGGTGAAAAGGTGACAAATCCCCAAGATAGTTGAAAAAAGATCCACAATACCTGCGTCAAGCTTTGCTGCATCTTCTCGATGTCCTGCACATACTTGAAGACTTGAATATTCTTATTAAAAGCTTCTTCGCGAGCTTCAGCTTTCTTGTTGTGCTGTTTCGATCTCCGATCCGAGTGCTGGAGTTCGTCAAGACTTGGGTAGGAATCATGAGGTAATTTGTCAGGTTCCGAAGTTGTCTTCGATGGGACACTTGGCCAGTTTGAAGTGTTCGAAACATTCGGGACTATATTACTAACGCCAAGGATTGAGTTCGTCATATTTATGGAATCCATGCGAGCTATATCTGCATAACTCGCTTGTGGCGTTCCTCCCGAAGAGTTTAACGCTTTTGTTAGATTGTGCTCTTGTGTGTTTGATGTGTTTGGAAAAGAATGCTCAGAGTCCAGGTCGCTGCTGTCAGATTTTACACTGAAAAAAAATAATAATCTCCGTTAATCTATTACTGAATTGGCACAAAAAATTCCCTGTCTTTTATCATCAATTTGTTTTTTAAAGAAAGGATATGTTATATAATTAAAAGATAGATGTAATTTGTATTAATATAAATAATAAATACCTAGGAGGCATACTGCTCGCGGATTTCCTCCTTAGTTCTGGAGAGATAGGCATTCTATAATCGTTAGACCTTTGAAGATACAACCCGGATGTCGACAAATTTCGTGCTCTGCTGCCACTCGAACTTCGCCTTTGTTTTTTGCTTTTTTTCTTTTTGGTCACGATGAGAAACTCAGGCTCAGCTTCCGACTCTGTTAAATTAATTTTTTTTGTGGAATTCCTGCGAGTCGTATACCCGTCTTCGGTGTCGTTATAATAAATAGACTGACCTTCTTCAGTTCGCCAAGACCTACGATCGCCTCGAGAATCCACGGCTGAATCCCCAGTGCTTCTCTGCTTCGATCGATGAAGGGAAATATTTATCGCACCTAGAAAAAAATCATTGTCTAAATTATAAATGATAAATCCAAAGAGTCTGAATTTCTATTTTAAAAAGACTTACTGTTCTGACTGGAATCACTGCTAGCGCCACTGGAGCTGGTACTTTTCTCAATAGTAAGATCCTCGAGTTTGGTTTTCGAAATTTCTTCCAACGAGTTCGATTTGTGAAGTTTGGCTGGGATTTGTTCCCTTTTCGAGTCTTTCTCTCTGTGTCTAGGTTTCGCTCCAGAATTGGCTTTCACTCTCACGTTGTTACCGTTGTTACCATTCTTCCCCTTTTTGCCCTTTGATTCTTTGTTCTCGATAAAGTTTAAGAGACTGTCGATGTCTTCGGTGTTTCGGTGACCTACAACTTGGTCGGCTTGATAGACAATTACGTTAAGTCCGGGCTTTCGACGCTTTTTTCGTTCTTCCTTAACTGCATTTCCGTTCTCATCTAGAGACTTTTTCTCTGCAGAAACCTTGACTGCGGCGGAATGTTCGGGTTTATTATATCTCGTGACTGCCTCTGCAAAAATCAAAATTTCGACTAATTGAACCGCTGGCGATCAAAAGGGGGTACGCGTGGATTCGAAACATCTACTTTTTATCAATTACTTCAAAAACTACAAAACCAACAAATTTTTGCAAGAGGAAAAAAAAGATTCATCTTAAAATTCTCTACAAGTATAAGTCTTTAAAATTAAAAATCGAAAGACTTTAAATTAACTTTCAGGACAATACTTCTCAGGCTGAATCCACGCGTACTCCCTTTTGATCGCCAGCGGTTCAATTCCACTTATTCAGTGGAAATTTCTATTGATATTACAGGCCTCACAGCACAAATATTTCAAAACAAGGGAATAGTACAATTTTTCTCACTAATTATTTGAACTTTTTAACAAAATTCTACTTAAATTTTTCAGTAAAAAAAATAGTTGAAATTACGACAAATATTACTCTTCACCCAAAAAAGTACATTTTTTAACTAAATATTGAATTGCTCAACAAAATAAATGAATTTTGAAAAAAGAAATAGAGGGAAAAGACTGTGAAACCTGATATCGCAATAATATTATTCCATAAAAAAACTAACCCATTGCAATATTTGGAGACGCCCATGCAACAGGCATTATTATGTTCGGGACTAAGACTTTGCCCTGTATTGATGTATTGGACGAAGAGGAAGAATTCGCAAGAACGCGAACACTGTTGTATGTCGTGAACGGAAGTGCGCTGGACGCATCTGAGCCACCATTGATAGCAAGTTTCGAGGACTTTTCTTGCTTGACAGTTTGCTCGTGAATCGGAAACTCGATCGTGGTGTCAACTGGTGTTTCAGAGATCTCAACTTTCGCGCGCGAGATGAACTTAACTGGTTTTCTCGGATCGATTACTTTCATTTCGGTACCCTCATCCTCATCCGCTTCAATGGAGCGGGGTCGTTGGACAACCCCAACCGAAGCGGTCGTGCTCCTTTCATTGCTTCCAGCCACCTGCGAAACAAATTCATCAATTAAATACTCCTTAGCCGCGAAACGTAAATCTAAACTTTGCGCTTCTCTTTTTCATGGAATTTTCAAAGAAATCATGAGAAATTGACTATTTTATGAAATTTGTTAAAGGGATTTGAGGAAAATTTACACCACTAAAAAGAAAAAGCATTTGAACCGTCAGGAATTTCGATTTTGGTGTTTTTTTCTTCTTTTTTCAGGCTGACCACAAAATTTAATTTTTCTAATTTCCTGAGACTTCACAGCCTTTTCAATAAATTTACCTGACAGAAAAGTATTAAAAACGTGAATAAATTTTGAATAATGCTATTGGTATTTTTTCACAAATTCGAACATCATTTTAAATATTTTGAAATGCCGTAAAATTCAATAAAATCTATTTAAAATTATTTTTAAAATTTCTTAAAATCACGAAATCCTTTAGAATATCTTAAAATTACATGGAATCCTGTAAAATTCTACAGAATTTTTTTTAAATTATAAAAATCTCATAAAATTCTTGAAAATCTCTTCGAATCTCCTAAAATTATTATTATTAATATATTAATTTATATTTTCCCTGAGAATTATTTTTCTTTCACTTTTCCCTAACTTCCTTGACTTTCCTGACATATGGCCACCCTATTTTTTTTAGAGAGGAAGAAGCGCTTAGTTTTAAGATTGGATCGATTCGTTTTGTACTGGAACTGACTTACAAATTGGTTTGAATCGACTTGATATTCAAGCACCTTTTTAAAGATGTCCGTGTAGTTCTTTACACGACGACGAAAATTTACCTCAACATCGCCCAGATCGATCACCATGTAATCACGTTTATAGTCTGGGGGTGGGTTATCCGATTCAAGCATTTCATTTGTCCCTTGCTTTCCTCGACAGTTCCTCTTTTCTCGAATCTCGCTCTCGACCTCACACGGGCCAACGCTGCTGCTTTCACGTTTCGGTTCCTTCTTCTCCTCTTTTTCCTCGAGCTTCGCTTTCTCCTTTGTTGTCCAGATGTCGACGGCCCTCTCCTCTGAGAAACACTTCTTGCACAAAAAAAATATCAATTAGAAAATCATCTTTACAAATGTTACTTTAAAGGGATTGTAAATTATTTCTTTCCAAAAAATAGCTGTTGCCTTCAAACTTAAAAATAAAAGTTGAAAAATAATAATTAAAATTAGTTTATAAGGATTTCAATTCTAAAATAAACATTTAATTTTGTAGGCTGAATAATCAGAGTGTTTGTTAAATTCTAAAAAGTCTTTTATAATTTTTTCAAAACTGAATAATTTCAGATTTAAAATTGAAATTGAAACAATTATTGATTAAACGTTTGAAAATAGGATGATTTCAAATTAACAAAGTAAAAAAATTGAATACAAAACAAATCGTCCAAAGTTTAATAAGTTTATAGTGAAATTTATTAGAAATTGTACAATTAAAAATTTTAAAGATCTAAATTAAACATTGAAAGGTTTTGAATTTAATTCTGAACACAAGGAGTTTAAAATTGTTCAATTTGAATGTAAAATTATAGAAGTTTCTGTTTTTAAATTTCTAAATTCACAAAAAGAAAAATATCTTTTTTGACATATCAATTTGAAATTGATGTAAAATTTTATTCAAAAGATAAAAAATACTTGAAATTTGAAAGAAAAGCGTCAAAAAAGTTGCTTTGAGTAATTGTAGACTTTTAGACTTAGAAAAGTAACAAAAAAGTATCTAGGTGCAAAAAAATCGCAAAAAATGTACAAAAATATTATGTCGAAGTTTGCGATATACCTTTTTATTAAAATCCAAGTCTAAATTCGCGAGGGAGGTGAGTGTGTGAGAAGCGTTGACGTTTGAAGGAAGAGATCCGCCTTCTCTTTGTCTGGCCGAAACACTTGGACCTGTGTATTTTTTCCCTTTTCTTCTGCCACCTCCGTAGGTATGACTCGATCCGGAAGTCAGGTACGCGAAGCTACTATCAAATTCAGAATTAATAGGCTGAGCGAGATTTTGCAAGGAACCTCCGTGGATTGATTTTTCGGAAACGGAGTCTCTTTTTTGTCTTCGTCGATTCGAGCCAAGGAGACGAGAATTTGTAACCGCTCTACGTCCTTCCTCGGTTTCATCTGCCTCTGCCTCTTGAAGAAGTTCCTGGAAGAACAAAGACTAAATTAGGATTAGGAAAAAGGGAAAAATCTTTAAATAAGTTAACCTAATTCTTTTTTGAATCTTACGGGTTGAAATCTTTAAAAATTCCAAAAAAATTACTTAAAATTTCTTGAAATCCCTAGAAATGTTTTATATAAGATATAATATATTTTTTATAGCATAAAAACAAAGTAATTACTAAATATTACACTCTTTTTAATGAAACAAACTATAAAAAAATTGTTTTCGGACGATAGGTCCTTTTTAACTGTCCCAGTCACATATATTAAAAACATATTACCTTGAATAAATCAGATTTTCCCTCTCGATCTTTAGGACATTTGTAATTTATGGCTTCGTCCAATAACTTCCTTAAGTCTCCTTCAGTCAGAGTAGAAAGAGTAGCAGGTTCCTCCTGAAATAAACCAAAATTGATTAAAACACTTGCAAATAACATTTGAATGAAAAAGAAAATTATCTTGGGTATTTAAAGTAGTGAATGCATTTTTTTTCTAAAGTCTATGATTAAAACCTTGAGAAGAGCGAGTCCTATATCTCCTTTTTCATGATTACGGAGCAAAAAAAAATTAATTACATAAGACAAGAAACAATACTGTCGTCAACTGAATATTTTCAATCGTTCATTTCTTCACGATCCAACTATATCGACATTTTACTTTATTATTGTAGTTTCGATTCTTGATTGTTAAAAGTCGATTTCGTGTTAAAGTGAACATTGTACGTGTTCAAATTTTGCTGCGTCATTCAATATGCATTTGTCTTGTTCCACGCGTTTTACGAATGTATATATAAAGATGCAAACAAAGGTTGGAGAATTGACAAATAAAACTTGATGTGTTAGTAAAGTTTTTTTTTAAACAAAGGAAATTCTCTCTGAAAGAGTACAAATAATCCAGAAAGCTATCCTCTCTAGATAATAATTGTAAAAATCAAAATCAGGAATCGATTTTTAAATTACAACTTAGTTGTAAGATCCAATTTAACTTCTAAAATCAAAGTTTCTGAATTTCAATTTACCGTTCTTTATTAATTAATTTTCTACAGTCAATAAAACTTGTAAATTCCAATCCCATTTTGTAATTTAAGTTTTCCATTATAATTTAGTTCTCATCATTCTTATTTCTTTTAATCTAATCTACTTTATCCCCACTTTAAAATTTTTAAATAGTTTAAGTGGAATTGAATTTCGAAACTTGTTTAGTTTCTGAATTCGAAAATAGAAAAAATTTACAGTTTTCCAAATGTTGGACTTTATTTTCTTTTGTATTTAATGATAAAATTTGCAAAATTAAAGCCACGTATTAATTATTCTATCTCTATCTTTATCACATTTATTGTGATATCGAGTTGAAAATTTATAAAATTAATTTATCTGGTCCTAAAATTTTATATTTGTTTTAATATAAATTGAAGACCATATAAACGTATCTTATCATATTTTCATTAATTTTTTAATTTGATATCTCGGTAAATTTAGAATTGGTGTTGCAGATAAAAAAATGTCGATAAAGTAGGGATTGGATAACTAATACGTGGTCTTAAGAACATATGAGCAAATTTAGATAACCCGGTTTTTTTCTTATAATTTTTACTTTTTGAAAAAGAAAAAATTGTGAGAAAACAACGGGGTTATTAAAAATATGCTCATATGATAATAACCATATGCTCTTAAATAAGACTCAAAATATCGAGTTCTCAACATAATTAACAACTGAAGAAACAAATCCAGAAAGGTAAGAAAAAGACGTTCGTATAATTTAGTCTCACATAAGGAAAGTATGCCGTCTTTGCGATCCAAATTTGGAATTTCACGTACATTTACCTGATCCAATCAGATTTGCCCTTGTCTCTATTTGAATCGTTGAATACCTTCCCACAATCTGTGACTTAAGGCCATGTAAGACTTACCCGATCCCTACCTTACCAACATTTTTTGTCTGCAACGCTACCTACGTCTACATTTATTGAGATATCAAATTGAAAATTTCTAAAATTAAAGAAAATAAGCTAAGGTATGTTTATCTGGTCTTAAATTTTTGTAAAAATAAAAAAATAATTTTTCAAAAATTTTTTTTTTTACAAATGTCAATATTTAAGACCATATATAAACGTACCTTAGTGCTTTAGCTTCAATTTTAGAAATTTTCAATTTGATATCCCAATAAATGTAGACGTAGCGTTGCAGACAAAAAATGTCAGTAAGGTAGGAATCGGGTAAGTCTTAAAAGGCCTTAATTACACTTTTCAAGGAAAAAAATTAAGGGTATTTTGGAACCAAGTTCAAATTTCAAAATTCGAACTCTTCATTTTACTTAACAAATTAAAATATATTTACTAGATATTTTTGACTCTGCAGTTGTACTTATTTTTTAAATAGAAGTATGCATATAGAGCGAAAAAATGTATTATTTTAATTTGTTTAATGCAAAATGAAACTATTGAATTTTGAGTATAAAATTTGAATCCAACACTATTAGTCAGTTTATTGTAAGACTTCTCGAAGGTAAATTTGAATACATATCTTTTATTCAGATCAGTAGATATTAACTAAATATTCTGAATGCTGATTTTTGAATTTCTATTTATAAGAAATAATGAGAAACCATATTTAAATTAGAATTTAATCTAGAACGAGAGATATTGTTCGCAATTTTCATTCTTAATAAATTCTGACTTCCTTATTAACATATATTTAGTTCAATCATGAAAAAGGAAAAAAAATTATCTTAATGTGCTCGAAATTGAAAGAAAAATAAATTTTATGATTTCGAAATTAAAATAATTAAAAAATTTTCAAGATCAACAAATTTAAGAACAGCTTAATTTAAAAGATTATAAATTTAAATTTAGACTCGGTTCTGATTTGATGCCCACTCAGTGAAATAAAAAATGTAAATTAGTGAAATATTATCAAAAGTAGAAGAAAAAGTAGTTCACATGAGATTAGAGCATGGATAAATTCCAGGAAAGAATTTAAATTTAAGGTTTCACTCAATGGATAAGTTCAAATAAAGCAATGTGGTAAAACTAAAATACTCTTTTGCAGATAACCACCAGACTTTCACAATTTTCATCTTATCAATTTATTCCTAATTAATGAGAGAAGACTCTAGATTTTCACCAACACTAAAGAATAAAATATAATAATTGCTCTTCAAATATGTATTCTACAATTCCTAATAATTAGAGATTTAATTTTATACCATAATTTTAAAAATACGTAATTTTATTAATAATAGTTAAAATAATACTTGATAAAAATATTTGATAATTCAGTAACATCTGGAATTTTAAATTTATGCAAATTAATGAAACTAAAATTTGCTGGACAAGCGAGAATCGTTGCAAGGGGACAAAGCTTATCATATCTTTATGGTTGAGCGTGTGGCTAAAATATATTTTTATCAGGGATGATAAAGTTCTGATTAATAATTAAAGTAATGAGGAAAAAATTTAAAATAATGAAAATGAAAAAAAAAATATTTCAATTATGTAATTACATTAGAGATATTTACTTTGGATATTTCGGTTTACCTTTAATTTAATTTTTAATTATATTTAACTTTAAATATACAAAATTCAAAAATCCTAAGACCTAAACAAATTTCTTGAATCTTTAAAATTATTTTTGTATTAAATTCAGAAAGAGATTCTAATTTGATTTTTCAGCTTTAGAAAATTTACTTCTGCTTAATTTTTTACATGTATTATTATATAATTTAATTACATGTCTGATTATTATAATCAAGCTTTCGACCTTCAATGTAATCTTGTATTTAATTTTAAATAAATGTCAATTCAGAGCAATTAAAAATTTCAGTAGTAGTTAGAATCTGAAAACTTTAAAAGTATTCAAAATGTAATAATTGCAAATTGAAATCGTTTTAAATACAAATTTTTTTAAATAGAAATCATGCGAAATAATTTTAGGTTGAAATATTCCAAATGATTTAATTTCAATGCTCAACCTTTCAAAATTATACAACTTTAAAAAAAACTGTAGTAATTTGTATAAAATATTAGCTAATGTTTCAAATTCAAGTCGTTCAAAATATAATAAATGAATATAAATATAAAGAGAATATCTTTTTGCCGAAAAACCACAATCCTGATCCTAAAAATGAAAAAGTACGAAATTCCAAATTCTCGAATAAAAGTAATATAACCGAAAATTATTTTTTTCGATATTTTTTGTCCCATTCAGAATTTTGGTTTTCCGACAAAAAGATGTCCCTAAATTATTTATTACTTATTATTATTATTTCTATTATAAATTTGTACCCAAAAGCCATCAAAATCAACATTTTCAGCCTCAAAGTCTAAATTTCAATACAAAGTCAAAAAACTTAATTTGTCTAAATCGTCAATTTAAAAATCGCGAAGTACTAAAATGCACAAATCCCTAAAAAAATTCGAATCACTTTCTAAAAGTCCTATAAACTTTTTCAAATCCTGAACGACCCTCAAAACGACCTTGGAATAATTTCCGAATTATAAAGCAATCTGGTTCTTTTTCAGTCTTCAACAAAAGCTCATAAAAGCTTTGTTAACCGAGACCAGCTGTGTCTGACGTAGCGATTGCTGACGATTATGAAACGGATCAGTGGCAATGCATCAAAGTGTTTCAGATAGAAAAAAAAAATAATCGAATAAAAAAACGATTAGAGAAGAACTTACAGTCCCAGGGAAATTGTCATGGTGTTGGTGGCGTTAGGAATTTATATTTTTAGAGGGTACCCGGGTCGGGATTAATCCGGAGAGTTCCTTGCTCGTGCTAAATGTGCATGATTTTTTTTTTATCGTCACTGTCAAGTAAAGACACAGCCACTGTTGCGAAAATCGAATCTTATCGTTGCCTAGGGGCGTATTTTTCTGGCACTTTTGCACTCAGACAATAAAAAAAAATGTAAACGAGAAAAGAGCCGGGTTATAAAAAATTTGCAAATTTTAAGGAGCGGGCGCGGCGCGCTCTGCTCGGCATGGTCGCCGCCATTACACTGGAAACCCAATTCAGGGCCGGCTCTACTTGGGGTAGAAGTAGAAATAAAATTGATCGTCATCGTCACGATTCGCGATTAAACTTCGCGAGAGATCGACCTCGAATGAAACCTAAGAGCGCTTTTTAAAAGCCAAATGCTTGAAAGGCTCGAAAAAGACGTTTCATATCCGGTTCCGTTCTGTATTTAACCCTTTGATTCAAAAGATTCGAATTTTTACAAGATTCAAAACAGGGTGTCTACTAAAGAAATAGACAGGAGGGTGGTTTCTTTCATGCAGAATTATTTTTAATGCAAATGAATCAATATTTTTAAATTGATTCTAGTTTAAAATACAATAAATACAAAAATTTGTTCATTTGAACATTCATAACTTTTCAGGAATTAAAAATACTATTTAAAATTTTTCAAAAATTTCGTATAATATCACTTTAAATCTTTTGAAATGTAAAACGACTTTAAATCACTTCAAATTCGTAAAAATCTCTCAAATTTATGGAAATCTCTTAAAATTCATTGAAATTTCTAAAAACTTCAAATTTTTTTTAAATTCCTAAATATCTTTTTAAATTACCTGAAATCCTTCAAACTTCCATAAAATATTTTTAGAATCTCTTGAAATATTTGTAAATTCTACGAGGAACTTTAAAATTCCTTAAAATGCATCAAAATCTCTTAAAATTATTGGAAACATATTGAAATACCTTAAAATTCGCTGAAAACTTTTGAAATTCCTAGAAACATTTTTAAATTTCTTAAACTGAAATTTTCAAAATTTACGTCAACGAAAATTAATTTTTTTTGTAAAAAGGTCGATCAATTCTCCTAACTTTGTGAGACCTAAAATATTATTCTTTTAAATAGTTCCATTTCATCTCCAAAGAAGCTCAAAATAATTTCATTCACCTAACCCCCTAGGTTCACCCTCAAAATCAACCCTTAAAGGCGTTGGACCCAAATGTTAAGCCAAATGTTATCTCTTTTCAAATATAAGACGGCATACAGAGCGAAAAAATATTCAATTTCGATATTTTTTGCATAAAATGAAGAATTAAAAATCTGACTTCAAAATTCAATATTTTCATTTTACTTAAAAAATATTTGAATTAGATATTTTCTCGCTCTGTACGTGTAATTATAGTTAATAATTTATTAATTCTACAGAGGGAAAAACTTACAAATTTAATATTTCTTCAGTAAAATGAAGAAATCGATAAGATAAGGCTCCAACACCCTTAAGCACAAAAAAATAAATCTTCTAACTTCAAGACCTAAAATCTAATTACACTAAATGGTTCCATTTGATGTCAAGAGAAGCTCAGAACATTTTCATCCAACTAACCCCCTAGATTCACCCTTAAAAGCAACCCCTAAGTACAAAAAGTCATAGTAATTCCTCTAACTTCGAGACCTAAAATTTTATCGTTCCAAATGGGTTCACATAATGTTAAAACAGGCCAGAAACAGTCTCATCCACTTAACCCTCTAGCTTAACCCTCAAAATCAACCCCTTATCTTAAGGGTGGATTTTAAGCGTGAACCTAGGGGGTTAGGTGAATGAAACATTTTTGAGCTTCTTTGGATATTAAATGGATCCATTTGGAACGATAAAATTTAACATTTCGATCTTTGAAGATTTTTAATGATTTTTTTTGTACTTAGGGGTTGATTTTGAGGGTGAACCTAGTGAGTTAGTTAAAAAAAACTTTTTTAGGCTTTCTTTGGATCGTCCTTTTTACAAAAAAATAACTTTTCGTTGACGTAAACGTTGAAAACTTCTGTTTCATTTTGTATCCCGATTTCATTTTAATTCTGGATTATTTCCTGGTTTTCCTGGTTAGTAGACTCTTTTTTTCGTTTGTGTAATATCTTTCGATGTATGTAGAATGAAATTTCTTTTTTTAAGTACGTGGAAGAGAGTCAAGGACGAATAAACCTCACCTGTAACAAAAAAAAAAAAAAATAATAATATGGGTGCGTCGACCCCTTATTTAATATATTGAGTTTGACTAAAGTTCTATCCTTAAAATTCAAATTGTTCAGTTTACTTTAAAAAAATGAGGTCAATCTTCTTAATGATACAATACATTCATTAAAATATTATACTATATTTACCAAAAACATAGCATAAAATAAATAGTCTCATGCTATTTTCGAAATGAGTTCTGGTTTAAATTTATTTTCTCTATCCAACCGAGATTTTGTTACATTGCATCGTGCTTTTACGGAAAATACAAGATTGTGGGGTGGGTTTTGAACGATAAAGTAGGCTGAGAAATTGCGACATCACGTTTCGCAAAATTATTTTAAATTCTGCTCCATACTCAGTTCCGCATATATTTCCATATTTTCCGCAAAAAGTATTTACGAAAGAATGGGTTAAAATTTTATTAACAATTGCTTCAACATTTACTTTTTCAATCTGGAAACACATGAAACCGAAAAAGAGTTACTAAAATAAAATAAAAAAAAAGTAAACGTTCTCAATTAATTTTTTAAAATTATTACATTAACGTTATAAATAGAATTTCAAATCTAATTTTCATGAAACGAAGTATTCAGTTTTTATTCACAAAAAAAATTCCATATTCCGGAAAAGAAATATTTAATTAATAATACGGAAAAATATTCAAAAATGTAGGCGAAGTAAATGACTCATTTTATATTTTATAAAAGTGCCGCTTCCTTATTTTTCAAGAAATTTTATAATCATGGTTTTAAAGTGTTTTCGCTTCTGAAGTGATTCAAACCACAGACGATAAAAGAATAAATTCACATCTTTAATGCGGTTAAGGACAACATCCGAACATTTAGAGTGAATTATATAGAATTTAAAAAGAAAAAAAAACATCCTCTTCTTCTCCAGACGATCCGCATAAACAAAAAAATAAATAAATCTCGATTTTCACTTTCAATTTTTTTCTTTCAAATGTAAAGAAGCTTTTTATTCCAAAACTAAAATATTATATTTATCTTCAATCTCTTTACCCGTAATGGAAATTAAAAAAAATAGTTTCAAATTTTAAATTTAAATCGTAAAAGATTTCAAATTTACAAAATTTAAAACTGTAATGCAAAATAAAATAGAATAGAATTTTAAGAGATCTCAAAAATTTCTTTTTAAGGAATTTCAAAAGTTATCGACGAATTTCAAGTATTAAAACTTTTTAAAAAGAATTTAAAAGTATATATTTCTTTTGAAATATTCAAAAATTTTGAAGGAATTTAAAAAAATTATTTTTTCAGTATTTTTTTCGGGAGTTTGATTTTTTGACAAAAAGATATTGTTCCAATTCAAATAGCATAGATAATTATTAAAATTATAACATTCTCATCAGAGAAGGTATTAAATTTGTGTAAAATTTGTTTTTTATTAATCTTATTAATAATAAATTATTAATAATAATACTAACCAGAATTACATTTTTAATTAAATTAAAATTAGTTTCTGATTAATTTTTTAATTGAATATAAAAAATTTAATTTCCGATTATTTCCCGGTCAATAAAATTTTCCGTTATTTCCCGGTTTTCCAGTCAAGTCGCCAACTAAATTTGTTCATACGATAATTACCACAGACCCTTAATAGTTTTAGCAATTTCTTTAAAAAGCCGTAATAAAAAAATATAAAATAAACATTACTCATTAAAAAAAATGGAATACTCGTGTGGATTAAAGTGCAGCAATGACATAAATTAATTAAAATTCTATAAGCATCTGCTTCAACAGTTAACGAGAACGCACCTTGTCAGTTAAACAGTCTATATACTATAGTCTAAAGTTTATATCTGTATGTATTTTGTACGTGATTAGTATGAGTTTATTAGGTAGTATTATATTATATTATTCTTGACATATCGACGTCTCGCGAATTTAATTAATAAGGACGTCGCTCTCTCGCGACAAAAAAGTGACGTGATAGCTACGTAATCAAGTGACGTTATTGCCAATACCACTCGTCCGAGAAGGAATTGAAATCGAAAAAAAAATTTAGAAGGAACGAGTCAAGTTGCAGACCCTGGAAACCTGTCAGTGATATGTGTGTACAAAGAACTTTTATATATATATATATATATATATAT
>UCOH01004525.1:21528-68531 GCA_900474275.1 Synergus japonicus | reverse complement strand
ATATATATATATATATATATATATATGTTTATGACATGTACTATCAACTCATGTTCAGTTATACCGTCTTTTCAAAATTACTACTCAAAATAAATTTCAAAACGCAATTCAGTGTGTTTCATTCCGTATTAAAAATTTTAAAAGCGATATAATGTATATCGCCTAGTTGTAGCAAAAAATATTTATTATTACGAGCGTAAAATTGGGGAAACTATAAAATTGCTCTTATAGTAAGACATCACTGACTACTAAGAATTTTAAGAAACTTTAAAGAATTTTAAAAAATGTAAAAAAAATTCTTTATTTAATTTAAATGATGAATATAAATAATATACAATTCACAGAAGCTGAATGAAAAAAACAATTATATAAGGTATAAAATAACTGTATAATTGAGAGTATAGTAAAAATTGTTAAACGAGCGTCCTTGCTGATATAAATCCCTAAACTTAAATCCTTGAATCGATGGCCTTATTCTTGTCATCATAATTAAGGAAGAGTTGTTAGACTCTGCAAATCATCAAACCAACTACCAACAATATGAGTCTGAAATCCTTCGCTTACGCACTATTTACTTCAAATAGTAGTACATGTACACAAGACGTCTTTGAAATTCTTAGGGCGTTTTCTCTTGTGGTTATGGTTTCAATTCGCCAATCACTTTTTCTCTCGATTCTGATTCACTTCGGGTTTCCTTATTCTACGACGATAAGCTCGATAAACTTGATGATTCGTTGTTGAATGGACATGGAAATCAGTCACGGATTAGGAGACTCGGCTAGAGAAATTCGGCGAACCAAATCGACCACGTATTCTTGATCCATGACAGTTAAGTTGACATCCTTGCAGAAGTCGTGCCATGAATTTAATAGTAGGCTAGACTTAGCCTATACTATTAACACGCGCAGAAGCGCTTCTAATTCTTTTGTTATATAGTATATATTTTTTTCAAACAAATTTATAGTCTATATATTTCTTTTATTACAATAATGAAGTAAATTATCTTATTTTTCTACCAATATTTAAGCACTTTAATTTGAATTATTCCTCCTTTAAATTCTTTTTAAATTTAATTTAAATATAATTTAGAATAATATTTTAAAAATTATGAAATCTAAAGTTATGGAATTATATAATTTCCGAATTTTAAAATTAACACATTAATAAATTCCCTCCAAATTTTTTTATTTCCCTATAATAATATATCATACATTTGCCGAAAATATATTAAAATTTAAATAAAATGTATAGAATTTAAGACATTTATGAAATATTGATAATTTTACACATTTTAGACATTTTTTGCGCATTTTCAAGATTTTGGAAATATTTGACCTTCGTTTATTTAAAATTTTTTTGAAATTTTGTAAATCTGCCACTGCAGATTCCTGGAATTTCTTTAATATTTGAAAATTTAGAAAATTGTGAAGAATTCTGAACTTTTAGAAATTTTAAAGATTTTTTAAATTTTATATATTTTAGACAAATTTTGATTCTGATTAATTCTACGGTTTCTAATATTAATATTTTTATTATAATTACTGAACTAATTAAATTATTAATTATTGACATCCCCCTATTATTAGTATTATCTAACAAATGATATTATATTATAATATATAGTTTCATTGAAATTGGCAAAAGGCCAATTGTACATGCGATCGAGGGGGTACAAAGAGACTATATAGTCGAATATGTATTGACTATATAGTTGACGGGAGGCATATGTTACGTGTTCAAAAGGGGATTAATAAGGGCGTATTTTATGTCCGGGTCAAGAAGGTATTTTGTCACGTAAATGATTAATAAGAAGCGCGTATATGTCATAAGGTGGCCAAGAAGGGCGTATGTAGTGACTTGGAGGTAAAAACGGGAGTATGTCACTTTGGGTTCAAAAAGGGCGTATGTTTACATGGATGTCAAGAAAGGCGTATTTTATGAGGGTGTTAATATAAGGATGTCTGTCACATGTGGATCACAAGAAAGGGAAACATCACATGGGGGTCAAGAAGAGCACATGTGACACATGGGCTGGATTCTTAATTGACACAGGCAGCGGCGCGGGCGTCGAGATCTTTTATATGTATATATAATATAATACGAGATTAGACATGCATCATCAGCTATAGCTAAAAGCTGGTAACACATATAATGTGTGGAACGCAATATGAAGTTATTTGTCTGAAATGCATGTCTTTTTTAGAATAGGATAGAGTGGTAATAAATATGTCGATGTGCATTGCTATATAATGTATTATAATATAATATAATACATTATATGTATTAATAAAATAATAATATTACATACTAAGGGCTTAAAAAGAAAGCAAGAAGAATAAAAATTTCTGAATTCACTTTTAAAGATTTTGCGGAGAAAACAATGCGGATGTCTGTTTATAGTTGTTTATGGAAGTTCAACTCTCATTGAAATTTAAATGATCAAGAACGTATAATGTTCGTTTCTTCTATCGTATCATAATATAATCGAATGATCGAGTAGCTCGAAATATATTCGAGGGCAAACTGCCGATGCCGCCAAGCCAATAAATCAAATGTAATGTAAATTCGTCTTAAAGCGAAGCGAAGAGGTATCCGTTAATTTGTACTTAAGTGCCAACTCGTTGCTTATCGGTGTCAAATAATGACTTCGTTTACGTCCCGTACTCTTGTTAATGCCTTTTTCACCTCTTTTATTTCATGCGCAATTAATAAAGAGGCCTGAGCGAAAGTCTCAAGGCTTCGCGCGGGGATCCCTTGAAAAATTGTTACGTTCTTGTCGATGTAACGATTGCAACAGTTTCGGTCCAGTTTAAACTCGTATAAAGCTACAAGTATTATCTTCATTCATCATCAATTTCCATTCAAGATTAATTTATTTTTTCAATCTAATTATTGAATATTTGTTATCGAAAAATAAATTAGACCATAAATTGATCATTGTATGATGCGATGTATATGTTGACACTGTCTTAAATTACATTGAATTAAATATAACTAGTCAAAAATATATGGGCCAAAACAAGTCAAAAAATATGATATTTACAACAGTTACCCAAATAGAAGTCTTATAACCGAAAGGAACAAAATAATAAGACCCAAAATGTATCACAAAAATATTCAACACAAAGATAAATCGCAAAAGTATGTACCACACTAAAAACCCAAACATAAGTACTAAAACTATTATATCAAAAAAAATATATACATATATATAAAAAAGTAAGAACATCTAAAACAAGTCCTTGCGAACTATAAAGCCCAAAAATATTTACCAAAAATATAATTCGTACAAAAATATAAGGCACAAAATCGTCCCCAAAAGTCTGAAATCATCCAATTGTTTGACGACAAATGTGCCGCCACGTAACTTAAAGGATTCGAGAAATTAACCGGCTTTATTTTCTAGCTACGAAAAAAATTGCGAGATACCCAAATTTGTCAAGCTTCTAATCGAGCTATAAAACGATTCTGAACTAACCAACACTTTCGAAATACCCAAAAAAGTGTCAAGCTACACAAAATTTTTCAATTTATTAAATATTTTAGAGCTAGCCAAAAAATTTCGATCTACTCAAAAGTTTTCGAGTTACCCAAAAATTTCCAATTTTCAAATACTCAAGCATCCAACTCTTTAAAGAAACTAAACGTAACAAGAAAGTTGAAATAATTTTTCGATTTAATTACTTACTCCTTTCGTATGTTTTTGTTTAATGATTATGTTGTATGGGTACAATAGAGCTTCGTTGAATAAGAGATTTTTTTGCTTTCCGCCTTTGAGAAAGTTAGTATATCCACAAAAGGCTAGTAGAGATTACAAAAACCGTCGAATATTTAATTCAGATCGACTTGGAAGGATTGAACGAAACTGGATCTCACAAATGACCTACATAGATCCAGATCAGGTAAATTTGGATGCGCACTGCGAGACGCTTCGTGGAATTCAATGAATTTAGAAGGCTTGATAGAATCCTATTAACTTGAGAAATGTCTGGTTTGTTATAAAAGCTGACTTCATTTGGTGCAAAGGTGGTTGTTGGTCTTACCCGATTGCTCTCAGCGCTCGCTTCCAGCATTTCAGTTTCAGTCGCAAATTGTTTCCAAAAGTGGGTTAAAATTTTATCATTTATTTTACAAAAATCTTTATGACAGATTTATTACCGACTGTTGTTAATTTGTGGACTCTCGGTAACTTAGCATTAATCGGTAAGGAATTAAGTCGGTAAATTAGATCTACACCGTCTAAACAGTATATTGTGTTACAAGTGCGGAATGTTCAACTTTCCGCACTTGTAATACAATATACTATTTTGACCCATTTGCATACGGTTCGATACATGTGCGAGACAGTGATATTTAGTACTATTTCATAGCACGTGTATTGAAAGTTCGATTTTCGGTGTTTACCGAAGAGTTGCGAAAATAGCCCATTTACGAGACAAATTTAGGCAAAACTTGTTTCTGCTCCTTTTAGTTCGTTAAGCTCTTTACGATTTTTGTCTGTCTCACTTTAACAACACAAAAAACGAAAATAATATAATCGATCGTAGCTGGAGTAGCGAAAGTAACCCAAGGAGTGGTATAATAAGTCAGAAAAGTAAAATAATTCAACACTATGAGTATACTGCAGCGCCTCTATGGTCACTCTTCGCATTAATAATGATAGAATTAATTAATTAATAATAGAAGCTAGTGTGACAGAGTAAGCTTTGTAGAAGCCGAAAATCGAACTCGCCATCAGACTCGCTATGAAAAGTATTGTGTTTGACATGTTGCGAAGCAGGCAATCCCACCGAATCGTGTGATAATATAACACCTACAAATATATAATATTCAAAAATATAAGACGGCTTAAGTTATGGACTGAGCCAGATTTAAATGTCTTAAGACAAAACCAAGACGAAATCTAGACAAAATCAAGACAAAACATTTTTACTCGGAGCTTTATTTCAGATTGCAAAAACAATGTCTAGACCATTCTCTTCTGAAGATTCTATTAGATTCAAGCGTAATACTATAGGGACAACAGAACATTGTTTACAATCTCCACAAGCAGCAAATATTCGCTTATACCAGTGTTTATAAGTGCAAAGATATATGTACCACCTCTTTTAAGGCTGATGGAATTTGAAAATTTCTCATGTAGAAAAACTCAGATCCCAGGGGCGCAACAATAACGGGGTTAGGACACCCAGACAGTAATTCGAGTATACCTATTTTCAATATGCATGGATGTCGAAATTATTAGAAGGATAATGCAATTCAACAATAAACGCACTTTTTTAGGGGTTTTAATCTGTTCTTTTTCTTTTTTTTTTTATTGATTTTTAATGTGTATGGTGGCTACCGTAAAACCCACTGTTTTGAAACGCTTGTTGCGCGCCTATCTATTACTGTCAACTTTTCAGGTGGATTTAAATTTTCCGTGCCAAAGGCAAAAGAGGGAAAATTTAGAGGTTCTTGATAGAAAAAAAATAGAGAGAAGAAATGAATAAGGGGCGCTTGATCATTAGTTTTTCGAAAACTCACTTTTATAATCCCAAAATAGCGTGTAATTATTTCCTGTCAGAAACGGCGGACATTTTGACTTCCATGATGGAAGAAACTAAATATTGATTCCTGCTAGAGATATTCTGCAATTGACTGTAATCTGACGCGCGATGCACAATCGAATTAAATTAACCAATGGGAGATTTTCTCTAGTAGGAAGCCAACACGTGCTGCGCACGCAGGGTGTCCCGTTTGAGAGCACGTGTCAATATTTAGTTTCTTCCATCATGGAAATCAAAATGTCCGCCGTTTCTGACAAGAAATAATTACACGCTATTTTGGGACTATAAAAGTGAGTTTTCGAAAAACTGATGATCAAGAAGCGCCCCTTATTCATTTCTTCTCTCTATTTTTTTTCTATCAAAAACCTCTACATTTTCCCTCTTTTTCCTTTGGCTGGAAAATTTCAAATCCACCTGATAGATTTGTGTCTTTCCACAGATTTTGACAGTTTGTTGACAATTTTCAGATTTCATCGCCCTTAAGGCCATGTAAGATTTACCCGATCCCTACCTTACCGACATTTTTTCTCTGTAACGATACTTCTACATTTATTGAGATATAAAATTTAAAATTTATAAAATTGTAGCTAAAGCATTAAGGTACGTTTATCTGGTCCTAAATATTGACATTTATAAAAAAAAAAGTTTTTCAAAAGAATTTTTTTTTATTTTTACAAAAATTTAAGACCAGATAAACATACCTTAGCATATTTTCTTTAATTTTAGATATTTTCAATTTGATATCTCAATAAATGTAGACGTAGCGTTGCAGAGAAAAGAATGTCGGTAAGGTAGGGATCGGGTAAGTCTTACATGGCCTTAAAGGGTGCATTTCAACCCACTTTAGTCCAAAAGATTAAATTTTGTCTTTCCAATTCTGACGTTTGGATTTCTGTCTCACAACATGTAAAATATTTCACTAATACTTCGAGTTAATACGTTTTACATTTTCTTATACGACTCTCTCACAACCCTTTTCGATAACTTAAATTAGATAATTGTTTGTTTTTTTTTTTGTTGGTGGGGGACTTTGTGTTGTTCAATTTAAATCATCTCTTAAATAAAAGTCTTATGCTAATTACACTTTTATCATACTCACAGGACATCCATTGTATGGATCAAGAGTGAAATATATTGTTACATCAGGATTCGCGTTATAATGTATATAGTAGAGTGGGGAGAGCACTTATTCTTTCTTAAAGATACATTATAAACTTTTGAAATCTTATTATTTGTTGCTACTGTAAATGAATCGATCAGCTGATTCTTTTTTTCACATGCATAGTTTACACGCAATTTTTTTTGTGTTATTTAACAGAGTTCGCTAAGGTGTGAAGTATTAAATTTCTTCCTTGTTTATTTCGTCAAAATTCACATAGACATTTGTTTGAAACTCGTTCATCGCTACAATACGACATTTCAATTTCACAACATTGGTTCTTCGTCAAGGCAAATTTTCTTGATTCGAAGACACCCCAAATCTATATTATAGTATCAATTCGTCCATAATAATTTTCGCAACCATTATCAACTGAAGTGATTTTTTCATTTGGAAACAAAAGTTTATAGAATATCTCCCTTATAGAACCAATCTAAATAAATTTTATTTTAAATCAAAGGTGCTTTTTTTGAGAAAAATGATCAACATTTTGTTAATTATTAAAATTGTTCCACTTTTTTTGCATGAGCATTTAAAGGAGTACATATAGCACTGATGTAAGCAGTTAAAAGAAATTTTATGACATTACCATCGACTCCGTGGCCTATCTCATATGAAATTGGTTTAAGACAAAAGAAAACGTTAAAACAAAAAATACTGAAAAATATAAGACCCAAAATATTAATTCTTAAAAATATAACTGCCAAAAATAAGTTCCAAAAGCCTAAGGCCCCAAAATATGTATAATGTTCAAATGCGAAGGACGACTGAACTATTACGTATTTGAATCATCTAAAGTGAAATATATCAAGGATGAAAATAAAAGAAAAACAGGAGTCGCAAATATCCTTCCTTGTATCTCCCTCCACTCCCATTGTGGTGACTGGATGGTCTCCTTGATAGCTTTAGGCGTTAGTATCGGAGGTTCCACAGATCACGGATGAGTGGGTGGAGCTACCACTGGATTGCTCGACGAGATGTCCTCGAGTTATCGCGATAAGAAAGGCCATCCTGCAGAGGACACCGGACACGCCCGGCTCCGGGTTGATGATAACCATCAGCATCGAGATGCTTTCTCCCTATGTATACATATACCGAAATTTCCAAATAGCATCCAACTTATATCCGCTCAAATGTCCAGTCTTCAAGTTTCAAATTCAGATTCTTCAGAATCGACCTCCTTTAACTGAATCCCGACGAAGACATACAGCTGTGTCGACACTGTGGTTCCGTTACACTTCCGATTGACGAGTAAGGAGCAGTTGCTCTGGCAGATGTCACCATCCATCTTCCGAACCAAATCTGTCTGGAGTCAGTCTGCGCGCTATCTTTAACCGACAGTCAATCTGATCCGAATTCATTGGCTTCCTTGAATATGTAGCAGCTGTTAATGCCATTCGGGAAGTCCGAATTCATTCTCGGATTCTGAATCGATCTAGATCATCTCATCTTTCTTTAAGGGTCTTGAAAGCAAATTATGGGTGCAAATCATTTCAAATTTTGGGCCCTACGAATTTTAAACTTATTTTTCGGCTCTTATGAATTTATATATTTTGGGCCTTATATTTTTTAGTTATGGTTTTTCACCTTATTTTTGTATCTTAGATTTTGCGAATTATTGTTTTTAGTATTATAATTTTGAACTTTTAAAGTTCTGCGTATTATTATGTTTTCTGGACCTTATATATTTCTATTAGGTCTTATGTAGTCTATATGAAACTTAAGTTTTTAGGTTTATTTTTGAGTACTACGTATTATATATAAATTTGGGTGTATGATTTTATATTTTTGTATTTTATGACAATTAACCTTATTTTTGGTCTTTGATTATATGCATTTGGGCCTTAAATTTTGGGATTTTATTTGCGATTTTATACCTATATTATTATGAATCTCAAATTTTCGGATCTTATATATGTATATAACATTATATTAATTTATAATAATTATGTTTAAAAGATTTTTGTGAAGGGAAATCGATTTATCGAAATTGGAGTGCCACTGGTACACTACTGCAGAGAGGAGGGTCAGGATTGCGAACGCGAGTAACATAACGAAGTGAGCGAGGTAACCCAGCAAGCACACAGATTAACATTATCTGCAAATTTGTGTTGGTGCGCCTCGTGTAGTATAACTATAGTTAAAGAACGATCCGGATGGCAAGAGTGAAAGGCCCACGCCCGTGCCTCAGGCTCCTCGGCAAGGGCGACTGGCCCCTCCGTACTACCACAGACGAGCACGCAAAACACACACACACGCAAACACAGTCACTTGTGGAATACGGTCCCTGGCACGCATACAAATGCACGGGTCATATCGAACACCGTTCTCCAAACCAGAAGTAGGTACTGAAAGTATCGAACGTTACAACGGTTGCATAAATCGAGAGTTCGAACTGTGCCATAATGAGCCTCAAAAAGCAGATGATGAACCCTTAAAAATTTATAAAATTTTAAATCATGATTTTAGCCATTGAATGGTTGACAAGAAATATAATAATAATAATAGTAATAATAATAATAATAATAATAATAATATAAATATTTATTAAAATACAATCTATATAATATTAATAACAAAAAAATAATAATAACAGCAATAAAAGAAATAACAAAAAGAACTTGCAATTTCGTATTGTAATTTTAATTTTAAATAAGCTTCTCATGTTTTGAGATGCATTTTAAGGTTATCGTCGTTAAAATGCGAGTCAACCGAAGCGTATAATATTACAGAAGTGAAAATAATTTTCAAGATAAAATTGTTTAATTATAAACATTTTCTTCAATTTGCAAAAATTGTAGAATTTTAATTGTTCAAAAATTTACGTTTTTATATCGAGCTACCAAAAGTTTTACACCTAGCTAAAACACTTCGAGTCACCCAAAAATTTTCGGGTAACCAACAGTTTTCCATCTATTTAATCTATTCAAAAATTTCGATCTACCCACTTCTTCAAAATACCAGAAATTTTCAAATTAACTAAAAATTTTCGAGTTACAAAAGTGAGATATTTCGTGCTAATATTAAAAAATTTTCGAAATACTAACAGTTTTTGATCTATTAACAAATTTCGAACTTACCCAACATTCTTAGAGCTATAAAATGTTTTGGCTAAGAAAAATTTTCAAATCGCAGTTTTCGAGCTATTGAAATTTTTTCGAGTTAAGGGCATGTGTTACTCTTACTATACACGGAGAAAAATGGATACTCAACGGTAGTATCTGGATATTATGACTGAGTATCTTTGCGACTTAACTATGGGACAGCTATCTAGATACTCAAATTTAGTATCTGCATATTATCAAAGAGAGATACTCAAAATGAGTATCCAAGATGTTATGCGTGAGTATCTTAGATACTAAATACGAATATCCCATGGTTTTACAGTACAGTATCTGAAATACTATACCTGAGTATCAGTGATATTCAAATTTTTACACTCTCATCAGAGAGAATGAATTAGATTTGTGTAAAATTTGACCCCCCCCCCCAGTTTTCATCAAATGTCCACGTTTTGGGACACCCTGAACCCGAAAAACATGTTTTTACGAATGAGTCTGTCTGTCTGTCTGTCTGTCTGTCTGTGTGTCTGTAGATTTTTAGTTTGTGAGCACGATAACTTTCTAAAGAATTGACCGATTGGATTGTCCTTTGGTATACTCTTTTAGTGTCCTAAAATGCAACTATTTCGTCGAATCAACGAAAATATTGACAATTTTTCGAATTTTATCTTACCTTGGAATCTTTGTACTATGAAGACTCCAATACTCCAGGAGCTGATAACGTGTCCCAAAAAGCGGTAGGCTGATCCATTTTTTTTCACAAAACATCTAGTGATACTAAACGACAGTATCTTCTATTTTTAATAGATATTATGTGGTAATATCTAGATATTGTACCATAGTATCTTGCATTTGAATATCTACATTTGAGTATCTATTTTTCTCGGTGTATGAGCAAGTTTTTAAACCCGGTGTTTTTTTCTACAATTTTTACATTTTCAAAAAAATTTTAGTCAACATCCGTCCATGTTCACGTTCTTGACGAATATTGACTATAATTTTTTTGAAAATATAAAAATTGTAGGAAAAAAACCGGGTTTAAAAACTTACTCATATGATAACTTAACACATGCCCTTAACAATATAGTTTACAAGCAAAATTCTCGAGCTGCCCTGCTGCTATATTATAGTGCAATGTGTCAAGCTTCTGATCAAGCTATCTGTAAATTTTCTAGCAACAAAGTCCTGCATTAGGGATTTTTGAAAGAGCTTGATGAATATTGAATAGCATGAACTAAAATAGAAAAGAAAATTTGAAAAATGTTGTAATTTCTGGGAGGCGAATGCAGTTTGCACGTTAGGCGATGTTTAGAAAGCGGTATAAACTAATCCGATGATCTTGGCTACCCGAGGAAAGCGTGTCCGCCGATCACAAGAGTCTTCGTCGCAGGCAGCAGCTAGGGCTTAGGCTCACCGCGGCTCACCCTTTTATCCCGTCCCTGTTTCCAGGCCTGTTACGGCCGTCTAACTGAGAAGAGCCAGTAATTTTTGCACGACCTTGCTAACGGGTTAAACGGGATGGTCGACTTGCATTATAGCCTTCCACATTGCACATCGCACACTACCTATATCGAGGACTAAGGCGGAATACGCCTTGAGAACGTGTCCTCTTTGCTACTTCTCCGCTGTGCATTTATAATTAATAATGGATTGCTTGCCCGATAAGAATCAAGGAAACGGTCTTCATGATCAGAAAGGAAAGTTTCAAAAACATCCAAACAAAAGCAACCACTGTCACTCGTTAATTTCTTTTTGTCCATTATATAATCAAACGAAGAGAATAGAACACAATTAGGGAACCAATCTTAATTGCTACAAGATATGAAACAAGAACCTATTTTACGTACATTTGTTCGTCGAAAGTGGTTCTTGAAAATTTCCATGGGATTTAAGGATTAAAGGTTCTGATCAGTACTTTTACCAACAGACGATAATGCATTTTATCGACAAGCTGTCACCATCAGTTGATAATGCAAATTGTCGAAAAGATAGGTTTCTATTATGTTTCGTGTCTCAGTCGGTATAAATGATAACTGAGAAGGTTTTCATCTCTGATGTTACCCACAGTCGGTAATGCAGATTATCGATAAGCTATTACATGCATATTCTGCCATGCAAATATCCGAACTGCAGATACGTCTTTACGTATCTGCAGTTCGGATAAGTCACCCCTTCTTTCCACTTATTTAAGTTTATAACTTTCACTGTGTGCATCGAATTTCAAACGCATTTTTATAAACCTAACTAGAATGAAGGGCTTTTATGAATTTTATTTTAGATATACGAAAAAGTGATAGGTGACTTATTGGAATTACAGACACGTCTTTTGCGATTTGCACGGCAGTACTCTCTACTACACTGAAAATATATTTAGTAATGGCAACTAAAACGTTTTGATGTCCAGTTGATATCCAATTAAATGTTTTTTGTTGGATCTTTTTATTGGCCTTAAAAAACTGTTTTGTTAGCCCAACCAAACAAATTAGATGCACGACTACGCATGTGTGTCCGCCAGCCCTGACTTACGTGTGATACTTTACTGGGATGTTTATAAACTATTTTATGTGCTAGATTAGCCGTGTGGTTTAAGTTGTATTCGATACGTTAGAATTTAGAGATATGCGTTTATAGGTAGTTCGAATTCCGGTCACCGAAAAATTTCTGTACGATTTTTCGTATCGGAAAAAGCTCGCGATAATATAAATAAATATAATTTAAGTAAAAATATAATATAAAAATCATTTTAAAATAAGCTAAAACAGTTCATTAATTGAATAACAGTACCTAGTGTCAATAAAATAATTTTTTTAGGTTAACAAAACAATTTGGTTGTGCCAACAAAAAGGCTCAACAAAAGCATTTGGTTGGTCAACCAAAACGTTGTGTGTTCTCTGTATAGCAACAAAATTTTGGTTAGTCAAACCAGGCAGTTTTCTCAGTGTACTTATTCTTGAAATTTTTAAGACTTATATTTTTTGAACTTATGATATTGAACATATTTTTTGGGCTTTCTATTCGGGGGCCATATAATTTTGAGTCTTATATTTTTTGGAAATATTCTTTTGAACCTTACTTTAGGTTTTAAAATTCCGGGTCTAATAACTTTGAGATTTATATTTTTGAACCTTATGGTTTGGACACTTGTTATTGAGCCTTATAATTTGGGGCCTTATAATTTTGAGTATTATTATTACGGACTTTTATAATTACAATGGGACTTGTTTCCCAATTACCTATTTTGTTTCTCGAGATAAAAAATAAAATTTTTCTATCTACTATCTATCAGATTCGGTTTTTCAAGATCTACTAATTTAAAAAAAATCTAGAGTAGTTTTTCAAGTAAGATTGCATCACTTTTGCTCTACTTAGAATTCGTTTCATTTATAAAAATGATTTCTTTTCTTAAAGAGACATGCAGCGTCATTATATTAACCTCTGCACAACTTATCAAAAGAAGCGAAGTGTATCGAAACAATAAACCTAGTTATATACTGTTTTTTCAATACTGTAAGAAAGAAGCTTATTATTAGAGTGACTCTCAAAATCACTTTTCCTACAACTACCGTTTAGATCCACAGAATGTTACAAAATACTTCCATGGGAATAAGATCTCCAATGAAAATAAAGAAATCGAAAACGAAAATTGAAAAATAAAAGTAATATAATTAAAAATAGATCCATTTATTATAAAACAAATTTTAATACGTGTATTTCTATTTAAAAAAAATCCATTTTCTCCAAGTTATAAAAAAGGTTAAATATTATAAGCAAAGAATCTTTCGATTTCATCATTTATATTTTTAAGTAAAATTGATTAATATTAGATTATTTGATTTTTTCACGATGCAAAAAATCTATGTAATTATATTTAAAATAAAAAGAGAGAAAATAAAAAATAATGTAAAATTAGGTTTGGCGCGTGTAGCACGCAAGGGGGCGATCAACTCTCTTTGTAAATCAATAATAAATCAATGTAAAATAATTATCACACTTTTTCGAGTTGAAAAAGTCGAGAAGAGAAAAGATTTGTGATGTAAATTATCTAAACATCTGGTGCCGACGATTAGGACAGGTTTTATTCACAGTCGGTATTATAATTATGGATCATAAATCACAGGATGCCGCGAGCAAAGGAGTTTTATTGACAGTTATATTCGCGACCCTTCAACTAAGAATCCTCACTCGATCGTGATTAATATTAATTTGTCTAATCTGATTCCATAACGAGATGATTATTATCACTCGGATACAATTATGAAAGATCTACTGGTTTACGTATAAATGTCGGTGAATAATATATTTTACTGATCGATTTACAGAAGAAAAGGATCTTTAGCTGCGTGAAGAATCATAATCCAAGTGATATTTCACTTTCCAGGGTTGCGCAAGCAGTCGCGTTCGATCTTTAATAATTCTCTTTTTATTTTTATTGCGGCGTCGCCGCGTCATCGTCAATGTTGCAGATATAGGTTGCTCGATTTCTTGATCTGAATCGCGCATTAGAGAAATATTTGACGAGAAGTTGTTAAGTTGCCGATAATTACGTAAAAACATTACTTCGATAAAAATTAGTTTTATAGAAAATAATTATTTCAAATATTCCTAGTATTTTCCCTAAAAATTTTTTTCCCTGGCATGTAATCACAATCAATTATATCGAAGGTGGTAGCTAGAAGAGGGGGGGTCACGAATTACTTCTTTACTTATTCCGTGAATACCTGCTCTAAAATTTCAAGTGAAAATCGAGAGAGAATGTTAAATCTCGAAATTGAATCTGATTATGATCGATTGATGGCTACCGATTGAAAAGAGAGATGTCGATATTAATCGAATGATACTGATGGTTTACAGCATAACAAAAGTGTTATCACGTGAACGGACGAATATTTATCCAGGTATGGTGATGCGTCTGCGAAGCTTGTAAGTGTTCAGCCTCTGAACAGTCGGGAATCTAATCCACTGTATATGCCCCTGGGCTTAGAAAGGCGTGGTAGGCACGAGATGGGGCAGAGTGTCGTCACTACGACAGAAACTTGCCTTTAATTTATCATGAATCCTTTTCCAACCGCATTGTTTTATCATTCATTTTCGATCATTCTAATTACTAAACTGCTAATCGAATTCTATAAAACCCTAATAGACTCAAAAAAAATGGACATGGATCAGATCCACTGATATGCGATCTCCATTTAAAGAATTGGAGAAATTTTAAGAGAGAGTGTTGTTAATTTCACATCAAGTGTTCAGAATTCTCTTATAATAGGCGACTAATCAATTATTTTTTTTTTTACTTATGTTCTATGGGTATAAATTTATTAAATAATAATAATTGATGGGCTTAAAATCAAAACGTAATTTGTCACAAAAAATTGAAGAATCTGTTTCTTGTCTCTTCGGTTTCTAGTTTTTTAACCGATTTTTTTTTTTTTTTTTTTTTTCTCTTCTTTAAATACAATATAACATAAACTTAAAGCATGTTATTTCCGAAAAAAATAAATTGCATTAAAATGATTTTTTCTATCAAAACCTAACTGTCTATCAATATGTAGCAATCAAAGTATGTTTTATCCAAACAATCAATCATAAGTGCGAAAATCCCACAATTACACTTGGAAAAAATATGTTTTTTCCCTGAATATCATTGAAAAAGTGTTATGTTTATATCTTGAATAGTTATGAAAAAAAGTAAAACGACACTTTATCTGCAAGATTATGGCCCTATAATAATACTAGCCGTAAACATCATTATTTATGATATATGAAAATATAGTTGCTCTTGTTTTACTCATTTTAATATCTCTGTGAAAAATTACGTTTTGCTTGTTAACTTCTCAATTACATCACTTTCTCACCTAGTAACAAAGTCTGCTAATCCATTAAAATATTATCAACTGATCCCAATTTCGTAATAAAGGCCTTGAGGCTTTCTGAACCTGGAATGGGTAATCTGGTCAGTATAAAATAAACAATCAAAATATTTTAAAGAATTGTGTTTCGAAAAAACTGCAATTTCCTGTACAGGTTTCCCGTACAGGTACAATTTTCCCGTACAAGTTTCCTAAACATTTTTTTTGACACTCTGTGCGCGAAATTCGATTTCGCACACGCTGGGTCAAAAGCTGAAAGCGTATGCTAAATTTAACTTCGTTCGTGCGCAAACATTCATAGAAAGCTAAAATCACACTCGCGTACTAGTATTGAAATGTCCTATTCCCGTACACAGGTTCAGTTTCATTGTACAGGTTTTCCATATAGGTTTCCCGTCCATGTTACCCGTACAAGTTTAAATTTTCCGTATACGGGTACGCAGTTTTCCCGGACAAGTTACCTAAACATGTTTTCCCATCCAGGTTTAGTTTTTCCGTACAAGTTTTAGCTTCCCTGGTACAAGTTTTGCATACAGGTTTCCCCGTTCATATTTCCCGTACAGGTTCAGTTATCCCGTACATAAACTGAAATCACGAATGAATTATCCATAATTTTTTCAATTTTTCCGAATATTAAACAACAGGAAGAATGTGAATCAAGATAGAATAAATCTTCAGGACTGAATCTAGAATCAGGAAATGCCTACGTCGTCAGTGCGATGAACTTTTGAGCGATCAGGGCAGCAATCTTTTTCGTTATCTCTCTTTCTTTCGCGCGACGATTTGCGAAAGAGCCCTAAGGCTGGCGACGTAACATCATTGGTCCAGACGGGGACGAGCAAGTAACTTTGTGCAGGGATGTTGCCGATATCGGTGACTACTCGTGATTGCCCCAAGAAGGGAAAGGTGTGGCTCGGTGCAGTCATGTTGCTGATTTATAAGGCTAAATTCCTTTACCGCTTCGCGGCGCAGTATATCCTGCGCTAGCGATATAAACGCCTACACTTAATTCTAACGCGATTTGGTTCACAGACGAGGTAGGTTTATTGCTAACCCCCCTCCAACCCTCCTTCCCACTCAACCCTTCCTTTTGCCACATTGCCATTCCGAAATCTCAAAAATATTAGATCCGAAAATCAAATTTAAAAAATAAATCCCATTAATATAAATCGAAAAATATATCAAAAGTTGGTCCTAAAAGTTTAGGTCCCTAAAAATCGTTGGAAAAATATAAGCCCCAAACATCAGTCTACTCCATCAATGAAAAAAATCAAAAATAAAAGTTAGTTTCAAAAATCAGAGGCTCAAAATAGAAGTATAATTAATTATAATTTCAGATTGAAAAGTAGAATTAAAAACAATGAGATTTAGAACCTTCAGCATATTTGAATTTTGACACGAGTCGTCTAACAGAAAGTAAATCTACCACCTACTCGTTCAGTGTCGAGTAACTAGATCGAGTACAACGTCCCAGCATGCACTACAGAAAGTCCGCCCACTGGAGGACACAAAGATCTGTATCTCTCGATAAAGTTCCATGGCATATCGAAAGCGCAATTTTGAACGAATAAAGGCAATACATCGTTAGAGATTCAAATACAGAGACTAGCAGCGCATCTATAATGCACTTCTAGTACGGAGCATGTACTCGTCGAGCCAATTAAAACTCGTATCTATAATGCGAGTCAACGGACCGGTCGCTAGAGGGAAGTCGATAAGCGATTAATGAAGGAAATCGATGGAGATATTAATGAACCTCATCGGTGAAACTCGAGAAAAGATTATTCGCTTCAACTTCCCTGTTGTGAATGGCAATGAAATTGAACGAAAAAAGTACCTAAATAGTATCTAACCAGTACCTAACTAGTACTTAACTATAGAATAACCAGTAACTAACTAAAAACTAACTACTACCTATAACTAGAACTTAACTAGTATCGAAGTAACACCTCACTATAGTGTGCCATAGGAGAAGCTAAATTGTTTCTAATTAGTTTCTTAAATAGTGCCTTAATAGTATCTAATTTGTATCCGAATAGCATATGAAAAGTACTTCATTTTTTTTTACCCAATTGGCACCTCCTACTTAGTACATAAACACAATGTTTAATTAATACCTCATTAGTATCTCTTCCAGTACCTTATTAATATATAATTAATATAAACTTTTGACTTAATTCGTATATCTAATATGTATTATGTAGTCGTCTGTATCTAAATAGTAGCAAAATAATGTCAAATAAGTACCTAAATACTACCTCTCATTAGTTCCTAATTCGTACCTATAAGTGCAGAATTTGTATCTAATTGGTATCTGGTATCTAACTAGGACATAATAATTAGCTTATTATTATTAGTGCCTAACTAATACCTGGATAGTACATAATAATTAGCTTACTAGTACAGCAACTTATAGTACCTCATAACTTCTACACTACTTTTATTATACATATATTGAAGAAACCTGCAATATTCGTAGTGAATCGGTCGAGTAGTTTTTGAGTAATCCTGGTCACAGTTTTCAAAAACATGGTTTCGAGAAAAACGCCTTTAAAGATTCAAGTATATGCTGTGCCGCCCGCGCGAAGGAGATTAGACGGGGCGGCGAGTTCGAGAAAAGATAACTCAGTCAATTTTTTTCTGATCGACTTAAAAATTGTACAACATATTTCCAAGATGTTATACTACAAAAATGTGTAAAAACCCAAAAATCTATTTTTTCAAAATCCTAATTGCAACTAACCCCATAATTCTCCTTGTGTCTACGTAGGTAACGAACATAATGTAATTAATATTGTATATACTATATACTATATATATAGTATATAGTATATATAATATTATACTATACATATAGTAGAATCATGCAACTGCAGACTCCGCCCTAGTTAGGCACACACACACACACACACACACACACACAGCGATCTGGAAATGAACGATAACTGTTGCAGATTGGTGCTACCTATTCATTATTTTGCTAAACGTCGATCAGCACCAAGGCCACCGCGCACAACTATTGTTCCGAAATATGTAACCAAGAGATAAGCATTTGCGTGGGCTGAATCTACCTTTGTCTTCTCTAGGCCGCGAATTCAACTCTTAATAGATACCTCCTCTCAAATCTAAATTTAATTCAATTGTCTCCATAATCCTAAGAATATAACAAATGTTATATACATAAGACGATTTCAGATGCAAAATCCGACACTGAATCGATGGTCATCATGTTAAGGATCAATCTTAAAATGTATACAGATAAATTAATGGAATTTTGTACACCTATTCCACTATATTCCAGGTTGAATTTCTTGTAAAAGTTTCATAAAATATTTCATTTTAAAAATTTTATGTACTCTCATTATTTCAGTAAAATTGTTTTTCCAAATTTAACTTCTCAAATAATTAAAATTCGAAACTGTTTTAAAGAAAATCAAGATCCTTTGTATTAAGACGAATCGATTGAGTCATATGATTAATGCATTTATTATAACTGTAAAGTCAGAAATTTATGCTGGTTATTTAAAATTTTTTTTAAATTGACTTTTCAACTGTAACATTAGCACACATTTTTTTTACGTGATTAATTAATTTTATTTATTTTAAAGTGTTCGTCGAATTTCAGACAACTATAATCAGCAAGTAAAATTTTCAATTAGTTGTTCAGCCTCATCGCGTAGAATTTGAAATGTCCGCAACTTTTGACCATTATAGATGACTGACCGTCAGCGTCAGCGGTGTTGACCTTTTGTAATGGAATTGGCAGAACAATATTTGAGGATGGATAGGTATTTGGAGCAGTAGGCCACGGACTAGTCCTGGACGATCTTGTGCAAGGTCTATCCAAACTATTTTCTCCATGTGCCACCACGCAGTCTTACTTGCCTCACCACTGCCTTGACAAATTAAGATTTTTATTTAAACAATTTTTTGGGATTTCAGCCGAATTTCATCGAGTCCGCCTGTGCGTATGTTTGTCATTTTTGGGACTCATATTTTTTGGACTTTGTATATTTAGATTTTTTTCCATCTTATTTTTGGAATTTATTTCTTTTTGTATGATTTTGGATCGGATGGGTTTTTTATTTTTATCTTAATTTTTGGCTCTTATTGTATTATTGTCTCATATTATGTATATTATTAGGTATACACTTTTGGAGTCTTATATTTTAGGGATTTGTCAGGCCTCATATTTTTGAATATAATATTTGGTGTATATATTTTATATTTTGTATATATTTTTAAATTTTTTTATTTTTCGAACCCTTTCTTAAAATTTGCTGGAACTTTTTATATTCTTTCTTTTTTTTTTACATGGATATGATCCGATACAAAAATACAATGATGTGCGTGTCGAGTTACCGGTAACTGAAGATTATATAATGTACAAAAAGATTTATGCAGAACGCCTTACGTGTCTCTTCTAACATTTAAGTACCACACTAGCCAGCAAGACCAGATCACAATGCCTAGCGAAGAAAGGTTCACGCACGTGAATCCAACCGCATGTCCATATATGCGATGGGACACGTGTCTTGTCCCCAGACGTAGAGACAACCGTATCAAGCCGCGCCCTCTTCTTTTCATCCACATTGCTAAATGCATTCTTACAATCAAACTTTCAATTTTATTTTTAATAATGTTTCTGAACTACAAAGAAAAACTTTCCTGAAGTATACTGTAATAGCATGCGGAGCTATTGGTTTGATAATAAGTGGCAGAAGCGAAAGTGTAGGCAATTTCCGAAGAGTGTGAAGTTGGCAATCGCGCAGAGATCGCGCACTATACAGTCGATACTTTGATAACGGATGAAAGCTCGAGTGAGGTTTATTTATTGAAAAAAAGCATTTTTTATTATATGAATAGATATATAAAAATACGTCGGAGGAAAACATAAAAAATTGTTTATTATACAGCGGAGGTAATAAAATATAATTGTTATTTATATTTTATAATACTTTTTTGTGATTGAACCTGAGTTGCAAAAATTATTTTTTCCTTACGAATTTCTTATGTATTACATAATTCAGATGTAGAGAGAAAAGTTTTCAAAAGTAGGTATTATTTAACTGCTGTAGAAGATCTCAGACGCAGCAGCCGTCGTCAGTAGAAACAGAAGTTTTAAGTCAGACCTTAGAGTTGATCTTTTCCGTCACTAAATTTTCTTATGTCAATCGACTCCTTCTCCAATAGTCGTACTTCAAGGGTGAGAAATTGTCTTCAGTGTTGATTAAATCTCGTCTTATATAGCGGAATTGCGTAATGAAGAAAAAAAAAAAAAAAACTCAGGGCTCTTAAAATTTTACAAAATCATCGTTCTGCATATTCTTTCAGCCAGATAGCGAGACCAGCCAAACGTGAATAACGAACTGGCGAAGATTGTCGGACATGTTTTATGCATTTGTTTCCAAGATTATGTGTTATATGCAGTATGTTTATGTGTTATAAATTTATATGTATAATAAGTGTCAAAAATAATATACATATAAGAAATGTTGACATTAAAGTACTTTTTATTGACTTTGAATTACAATAAAATATTTAAAAGTGATATATTGCTCTTTATTTAACAATAAAATTAATTTACGGTATATAAATTATCAAAAAGAAAAAAAAAATAGTTCGAGGCAAGTTGATTTGTATAGTCTACAAAGCAAAACATATTTGAATCATTTTTCGCTATGTAGGTACAAATCCACTTGCTTGGAACTATTTTTTCTGATGATAATTATTTTTGATAATAATTATTTTAATGCTAAAATTCCTTATAGAAATATTATTGTTGCAACATATTGAAAATATATTCTCATTAACGTATATCACACATTATATGGTCAAAAACTGAAGAAATTTACTATAAATGTAAGAAAATAGCGAAATCTATATCTACGATGTGGAGATAGAAAGAATTTTTTCATGAAACTTCAGGATAGTGTGTGTCTTATAGATAGTGACTACCAAAAGAAAATTTTCATTCCCATTAGAACTTTGCGCAAACAGCTTTTTTTTCGATAGGCTCTAATCCCTAATGTGTATAGCAGTAACTAGGAAAACTTGATATTTTTCGAAAATATAATGTTCTGAATACACTGGTCTCCCGATTGCGGTTCACCCCGCGGTTATTACTGTCTTTCTGAGAAGTTAGATTTTGCACCCAAATATTGATAAGGTGAGGTGAGGAGTCAAGAGACAGGTGGCGCTAGCTCGGCAGTGCTCGATAGTACCCTAAGCGATAATTTCATTAGCGCATTATCGTAGAGCCCGCGTTGGGTACACTGGTATACATTCGGCCCTGACTTGCTTATCTGTTCGGTCACCCGATAAGTGTTATCATGTATCATATCATTATGGAAATAATTGATTAGTTATATTTTTGGAAAATCTGCAATTAACATAAGAACTATTGGACCTATATTATATTATCCTCATTTCTGTTTGGAAACACCGAAGGACTTTGAGATATTTTTGGGACGCCTTCAACAAAACTTAAAGGAATTACAGTAATTCAAACTCTCCCGCCCGCCCAATCTACTGCAGCACTCCGATTTCTATTCGGGGTGTTAGGTGTTACGCGATTCGTGCCGCTCCTCTGGTGGATAGAACTGAAAGCTGCCACAGTAACCAGAAATAATGTTTGAATTTGAAAGTTTTAGAAATGTCATATGTAAAAAATTCAAAAATGCCTCTGTTATTAAATGTGAGTGATTTGGTAAATTATGCGGGTGATGGATCGCGAAAATATGTTGAGGGAGAGTGTGTTGCTGATGCTAAACGCATAATGTTCTGTGGAATAACTTCAATTTTGCAAAAAAAAATAAAAAAACAACGTTATTCTCTGAAGATTTGGTTTTTCAATTAAACACATTACAGTGATACACTTTTATTGTTTCCTTCATTATTTATAAATTATTCAACACTTTACTTTCTTTAAAATATCAGCTGCTCCGTTTATACTTCAAACAGTTCAAACATTATTTCTGGATAGTTCTATCCAGCAGAGGGGGGCCACGAATCGCGTAACACCTCCGAATCCTTTTTACTGACCGTACCCGAAGACTTTTGACAACTCTTGTGATGGATGAGATTATTGCGTTTTCTGCCTTTCTGCCTGTCAACTTTTATGAATTCCTGAGATTCCATCCCTTTGGAAGGTTTCGTCTTTGCCTTTTCAAAAACTACTTGAAAAGCCTTGTGCACGAGGCTCATGTAATTGGACCTCGGCAGAGCCCATTTTTCATACAAGCCTGACGAAATTCTGTTATAACGCTCCATGGCAACGATAGTTATTTCTTGTATTATCAGCGAATGAGAATCGAGCTCTTAGGGACCGAAGAAGAAAATGCCGATTTCTGGCCATCTTTCGTCCGGCGCAGTTTTCAGACCAACAACAACAGCGCCTTCGTGTGGAAAATTAGTTATCAGCCTAAAGTTTGATTTGTGTGTGTGTGTTGAATAATTATATTAATTTGAGTTCAGGTATTTATCTGTTTATATATTTGGAGCAATTCTGCAGTTTTGATTTTGGATATTTATATATTGTTTTTTTTTGTGATTTCCTAGATTGCGTTAGCAATGTACATTCTGTCTCCCTTTTGTGTGACATTGTGACCCTTTTTATTATTCCCTTTTATAACCCTTCCTTTTGTCCCTTTTATTTTATGTTATTTTTAGTCTATTTTTAATATTTGTGATGATGGCCCTGCAGAATTGCATCATCTACGGCGTCATTTGTTTTCCCTTACTATATTCAGTTTTATATATAATTCTGTAATTTGTCTTTTAAATGATTCTGTAGAATTATTTAATTTATCTTGACCCCACCTTTTTGTTTGTAAATCGTTTTGTAGAACTGCATCTATTATTTAATTAGTGTGTCCTATAATGATGGTTCCGTAAAATTTCATCGTTCATGTACATTTGTATCTCTTAAGGCAATGTAAGACTTACCCGATCCCTACCTTACCGACATTTCTTTCTTTGCAACGCTACGTCTACATTTATTGAGATATTAAATTGAAAATTTCTAAAATTGAATCTAAAGCACTAAGGTACATTTATCTGGTCCTAAATATTGAAATTTATAAAAAAAATGTATTCAAAAAACTTTTTCTAATTTTTACAAAACTAAGACCAGATAAACATACGTTAGTATAGTTCTTTTAATTTTAAAAATTTTCCATTTGAAATCTCAATAAATGTAGACGTAGAGTTTCAAAGAAAAAAATGTCGGTAAGGTAGGGATCGGGTAAGTCTTATATAGCCTTAAGATTGGTTCCTTTGAATTGCACGATTTATTCGATATTTTTATTTAATTTTCGTTCTTCAGGATTGCATTCTATTGTTTTACAATGGTTCTAAAGAATTGTATCATCTAATTTGTTTTGTGATTGTTAGTATTGAGTATATAGAGTATATTTTATGTCCCTTATTTCTGGTATTGTGTATCTTGAATTTATATTAGTATTCTCAATTTTTTTGTGCCCCTTCCCTCTAATTTAATTTAGATTGAGTTTAATTAATTTTGGATCCATATCCAAGAGAGAAAGTAAAGTATGAAAGATCCTAATTTTCTAAATTAGTATTCTTTGTATTTATGCCCATTTAAATCATCTTTTGTTTTAGTGATAAAGATTATCTTGTTTTGTATTCAAATGTTTATTGCTTAATTGATTGTGAATTTAAAGTGCAATAAGTTTGTAAATTATTTATTGACATTTCCCGTTTTATTATTTTGAATATTGAGTTTGGCTATTATTATTCGTCCCACCCCTCTCTACCAAACTGTAGCTACGACTAACCGCAGAGCTTCCGGCTTATTTTAATTAAGAATTTTATATAAAATGAAGATTTATTTATTGTTCTTTATTTGATCAAGAAGATCTGGCGCCCAACACTTTCGTATATTGGCGAACGTAATTTCGATTCAATTAAATCGATTTAAAAATCATTGCTTAGTGAATTAAATTTTATTTTAATTAATTTAATTTAATTTTTAATTATTTTTTTTATTTGAGGTTACATGTTTTTGACTTCAAAAAGAAAGTTTTCATTTCTATTAGAAAATTTATGCAAAACAATTTATTTTTCAAAACGCCCTACTATACTTATATTTATGGTGTGTGTGTGTGTGTGTGTGTGTGTGTGTGTGTGTGTGTGTGTGTGTGTGTGTGTGTGCCATACATATGCCTATGTATTTAAGTGAGGAAGTGTGTTAGGATCTTACTTAGTGTGTATCGATTACATATGCGAATGCCATGCCAGCGTGATTCGGAGTAAACCGAACAAAACTAGACGGAACGGATTCGGATCGTTCGCGCGGAGGCTGACAGTCACGTTGCTGAGTTGTTGGCACGGCTAGTTGCCGGCTGCTTTTCGCGGCGACACGCCCAGTCGTGATAACACCCACACCATCAAGGATAACCCGTCGGCTCTCGTATATGTACCGGTATTAATAGATGTACGTCCCGCGGTTTCACAATCACGACTCCGCTGTGAAGTGAACTGCGCGCGCTCGACTGCTCCGTATATATATATATATATATATATTATTATTATTATATGTAGCTCTCTTTATATACGCAAGTAGAGAGTACACACCATCCTGTAACTGAACGTGGAGAGAACCAGATTGGTAGCGGCAATAGTTGGCAATAGATACGGCTATCGTACAGTGCCGGAAATAAATATCCTTCTAAAGAGACAAATTTTCTATCGCTGTTGACTAATTAGCGTGGGAAGTCTCTAAAGCAAGTCAGACGGTCCTCCTGCATGATTCTTATTATCATTTTCTGTATATCGAGTCATTAATAACCAGTCGTATTTAGATTTTTAATTAGAAATGTATATCAAGTGATTTGCATATACATTATATTTATATAGACTTTTTCATTATAGGTAGGTACTTCAAATAATTTAGAATGTCTTTAAATTCCTTTAAAATAACATATACCTCTTCCCAAATACTTGTAAAATTCTAGAAAGCCCTTGAAATTATTTTAAATCCCTTAAAATCCATTGAAATTTCCTGAAAAAATAAAATTTTCTCGAATTGATTATTTCCAATATAAAAAAGAACCGTACAACTTACAGAGCTAAGTCTAAAACATAAACTAGCTAGTTAGTTTATGTTATGTGAAGTTGTATCAACTTTTGTGCTCATTCAATGAGCACTTTTGTTTCCTCTGTGAGGAAGCATTAATTAATTAATCAAATGAACTATTATAATATAGGGCCACCTGAATCGTGTCAACACAAAAAAAAGTTTATTTTCTTTATAAATTCATAAATTTCTTATTTTTCATTGAATTGCACTAATCTTATAGATCAATTGATTCGTCTAGATACAAGGAATCTTCATTTCCCTTATTACATCAGCTTTCAATTTTTATCATTTAAGAACTTATATTCGAAAAATTCATTTTTAAAAAATCAATTAAGCATAACTTTCTTATTACATTCTCATCAGAGATAATGAATTAGATTAGTGTAAAATTTGACCCCTCCCCCCAGTTTTCATCAAATGTCCACGTTTTGGGACCCCCTGAACTCGTAAAACATGTTTTTACGAATTTGTCTGCCTGTATGGCCAGCCATTTTGGATAAAAATTCAAAAAGTTGGAGCATTTTGAAAATTTTTGAAACCACTTTTTTTTTTAATTTACAAATTCTATGCACGGATGTTCGTAGTACACTTATCTCGCGATCGACGGCACCGCTCGGGTCTTGTGTGCCGTCGATCGGTCGTGATTATGATAAATCGAGGGAGCACTCTGACGTCACCACTCAGGATCGGCTTTATGTAGACTTTAAGATTCGCTAATTTCTATACTACCCAGGCTACGCAGTGCGGCGCTAAGTTTCGAGCCCCGGCACTTCAGTGTAGGCTCTCAGGGGACGCTCGGGCATAACAACTTTTTGAATTTCCCGAAAAAATTGAAAATTTTGACCAACTAACACGAGATGCAGAGAAAATGATAAGGAACATAATTATTGGTCTTAAAAAGATCTACAAGTTCTTTTTTGGACATTTTTTAATAGGATGAGTAGTTTTCGTTTTAATCATGAAAAATATTGTGAAACAGCCGAGCGCGAAGCGCGCGGTTTAAATCAATAAATATCGAGCGCGAAGCGCGATGAGTGCCCTGGTGAGAATGTGCTCCTTAAGGTCGATAGAACCTTAAGTAAATTAGTTTTTGTTGGCATTCCTTTCCATTTTGTAATAATTTAAATAAAAATAGGTGCAAACGTCGTGACGCTCGCAAGCGCATAACACGGAGCGCAAAGCATGAGGTGTGCACGAGAATGTGCCCGAGATTTTTTTTAAATTTATTTCTTTAATCTTATACGTCAATCGATTCGTTTCGACATAAGGAATCTTTTTCTTCCTCACATCTCTTTTAAATTTTGATTATTTGGGAAATTATAATCGAAAAATCAATTTCGCAAATATTATAAAAGTATACATAGAACTTGTAAAGGAAAATATTTTGCTAAACCCTGGTAAGAAATTCAACTAGGTATATAGTAGATTAACTATACCTGAGTATATACTTTACCTGTTTTGAATGTCAGCATAATAACAAGGAAGAAAAGTGGTGTCATAAACTTTGTAATTGACGTACAGTTTAAAAAAAACACGAATTTTTCTATATTTATAGCAAAAATGTTCGCTTAAGAATTCAAAAATAACACAAGGGAAAGGATAATGCAAGTGATATACAGCTATTAGGTATACATAAGCAGCTGTTTTCTTTTTTAGCATTTTTCTTTCATTTTCAATGATAAAACCATATAAATAGGTAGGTATATGACAAGAATTAAGACGATGTAATTGAATATAGAACTATTATTATTACTTAAGAACATGGAAAAAACTGCTAGCAGAAATATTATACTTTTTATGCAAGTATTCGTCACGTTAGGGCATGTTGTGCTATAAAGAGATAATTATTACATATTCATCTAAAATAGGGATTTTATCTTTTCCAACTGTGCGCTCATTATTAAGAAATAAATATTACATTAGCTGCCGCCATGAATAAATCACAAACTATAACTATCACGGAGAGAAAGTTATGGTTGGTCCAACCATAGAATATTGAAAAATATGGGGCAACCATATCGCTATGGTAGGTGCAACCATAGTATGGTGGGCACAACCATAGGTTGGTTGGCGCAACCAAAAAAATAGATAAGCTAAGCAATTGAATGGTTGCGCTGACCAAGCTATAGTTGCAGCAACCATAGATATGGTTGCCCCATATTTTTCAATATCTATGGTTTGCCCAACTATAGCTTTCTCTCCGTGATACATATCAAGTATCTCTTTCATATATTAGTTTTGATGAATTAAATTATAAACAATATATTATTATACATATTTACGTAAAATGATGAATGAGAATCTACTTTGTGATACATACATTGTTATTAAATGATTCGTTCCGGCATTAGGAATTAAATTCTATTTAAATTTCTAATGGTAAAATTACATAAATTATTTTATGTAAACTTGCTCACTTGCTCTGTGAGTTTTTACTGTGAAACAGTAATTTTTTTACAAAATTACAAATTTAGAGAGTGAATTGCACGGATAATACAATTTTAAAGTTAGAACTGCGAATGAATTTTCTAACTTTAGTTTAGGAATTTTTGTTGACATGTTGATAATGTGTAAATTGAATATTTACATTATTACAGATTTTGTTCCAAGGGGCGAAAATGTGGAGAACGAACATTTCACAGAAAAAACAAGGACTGAAAGTGTTTACAGCTGAAATCAGTTTTTAGGCTGAATTTCAGTCTTAAGTCAGTTTTTAGTCTTGTTTTAAGACTAAGAAATCTAAAAACAAGAATAAAGAGTAAAAACTGACTTAAGACGGAAATTCAGCCTAAAAACTGATTTCAGCTGTAAACACTTTCAGTCCTTGTTTTTTCTGTGTTGGAAAACGAAAACACATCCACAGGGGAGTTTTCGAGAGAAAAGGAATTGAGAGATCTCTTTGTGTACTGTAGAATAAGCTACTTTACGAGCATGTGATACTTTACCGTAAGAGCAATTTAGTTTCCCCAACTTTACGCACGCAATAATAAATATTGTTTACTAAAACTAGGTTATTTACCTTCGCCTGTACAAAACAGAGGTCAATAGCCTGGTTTTAGAAAAATTATTTATTATTGCGAGCATAATATTGAGGAAAATAAATTTGCTCTGATGGTAATTAGCACACGCCCTTGAGATTATTGAATATTTTAGCTGTAAAATGTATTGTACCTGACGTTCTGAATGTTTAATGAATGAAATTGAATTAAATTTTGTCTTCAATGTAATTTTCATTAAAATTTTTTTTATTATTATTTGCTGTAACATTACTGTATTCAACATGAAAAATTTTATAGAAAACTATCATTAATGCAAATTTTATAGTTTTCTGTTCGAAAACTGATATTTTCGGTTAGTAGACCATTATCTGCTATGCCCTTTACGAAAAATTCGATTATCAGTAAATTGAAGTATTCTAAATGGTGTCATAATAGTACAGTGTTCGTCATGTATGTCTTCTTAACATTTATCACTAGGATTTTGCATTGAATGTATGCAAAAATCTAGTGATAAATGTTAAGGCATACATGACGAACACTGCACATTTCGATACTAGTGCGCGAATGTGCTTTTAGCCTCGTGCGAACGTTTGCGCACGAGCGAAGCGAGTGTGAAAAGGTCACACAAGGATAAAATCACTTTTTCGCACATGTATCGAATCGTATTTTTGACACGACGTGTGCGAAGCTTCATTTCATACATGTTCGATATACATGTGATTTTAGCTTTGTGTGAATGTTTGCGCACAAGCGAAATGTTGTCAAAAAATTGAAATGTTATTTTGCCTTTTAAAGTATATTCTATATGATGTATTGAAAATTTTATGTCATTTTTGTGTTACACTTTCCATCGTTTAAACTTTGAAAGTCTCGTGCAGTACAACAATTTGACTTTCCATTTCAGTAATATTCACAGCTGTACTGAAGTAAACTCGGCATGGGTACAAGTACATACAATAAAGTATAGCGATACATATGGGTGATTCCATATCATATTTTCAACTCAAAATTAAAATCGACTCCAATATTTTTTTTTTCGTATTTTAGATACAAAGAAAATAGACAGATATTTTTTTATTTCAACATGATGTGCAAACTTCTCAAGTTACAAGTGTTTAAACATCTGGAGTATAAAGTCAACAATTATATTATACCCTTTGCATATAGCGATTAATGAAATAATTATTCGTTTTTTTATATAAGAAATATACAATTGTTTTAAATAAATGGCATTTACGGAAAATGGACATCTTAGAAATCGTTTTTTCAACGATTAAAATCTTCTTTATAGTTTTGAAAATTTATAAAAAATTATATAAACAAATAGGTACATGGATATGAGGTGCTCAATGGCAAAATTAATATTATTAATTACAGATGAAAAAAATTGGATGGAAAAATAATATATTTCTATGAAAACATGAAAAAGAATTTCTAATTGGATATTAAAATGTTTATAACAATAGTAATTGTTGATATTAATGCTGAGTATATAATGTTATGAGTATTAATCTTATGGGATATTTGAGCATTTTTAATGAGCAAAAAATTAATTTTGTCATTGATTATCTCATACATGTATTTATTTATATAATTTGTTTATAACAATTAGCATCAAACTCAAACTAATTACATAATTACTAATTACATAATAAGGAAAATATTATGTTCCTTATTCGTACCAAAATTGATTCTGGTGCCCAGAATAATTATTGAAATATTTTATTGTGCGAAAAAAAAATCATATCACGCGCTCGATGCTGACCCGTCTCTAAAATTCTAGAGAATTATATTTTAATGTTATAATATGCAAAGTATATGTAATTGTTGTTAAAATAAAAAAAAATATTCGAGACAATTTTATTTTTCAGTTGTAAATATGATATGGAATCACTTATACAGCTTTGACTGGAGCGCGAAGCCCTGATATATAAAGGCTAAGTTTGTACACCGCGGCGGCAGCGTTTAACGATAATTATCAATTACACGTCGCTCGCCAACTGTGCAATTGCGAATGGCACACTATATGTACTCGTGTCTCGTAGTTTTTCGAGACGATTTTTCAAGGCGGCCAAAAGGTAGGTACTTATGTTAGCCGCGCGTCGAAGCTAGTTGCGGCTTCTGGACTAGGCGCTAGGTACCTGCCTGGGTATATACATATGAATATACATATATGAATCAGGCTCACTAGCTGTTCCTTCTCCAGTTTCTTCCATTTTTTTCTCATTTCCTCGCGAACTACTCTGCTTTCGCAATTAGAACTCGTTATTTCGTTACCCTGAGTTTCCGTGTGTACCGATAACAGACACTGTAAAGTATCCGGTTCAAAATATGTTTGCACGTATATGTAATACTCGACACAATCTAGAAAAAGAAAAGCTTTCAACAAAATTTATACGTCAGCAGATTGACTTCACATGATTCAATAACTGGCTTTTTCCTACTTTTAAATATGGTAGCAAATATAAGATAATAACAGTATAGTATAAGATAATTTCTTCAACTTAGAATGTAAATTGTATCTTATAAAGTTGCCGTATAGAACTTTTGAGTATAAAGCTGCAAATGTGGAGTTTTAAATATTAAACTGATTTTTAAAATATTAGAATGTCATGTGCTAAAGCGCTAAACTCTAAGCATGACATGTCAGGGAAGTCAGAGAAGTCAGGGAAATTTCTAGGAAATTGCTAGGAGAACTTTGGGTCATATAAAAACAATTTTGTTATTGATTAATATTACTATTTAGCTACTTCAAAATAGTGAAAATATTAAATATAATCATCGTGAAAATAAATTTTAGTACACATTTTTACAAGTCTTCCTTATAAAATTGTATCTCATTTCTAAAATGTATAGAAATGTATAAAATGGCAAAAATAAAACAAAACTAGCTGCGTAGTTGTATCAATTTTTGTGCTTCATTAATCAAATGCGTATTAATATTAGCAGATCATCAGATTCGTGTCAACATAAGAATTTTTTTATTTTCTTTACATCATCTTTAAAATAATGTGATAATTTGGAAAGCTACAGTCGAAAAATTATTTTTTCATTGCACGCAAAATTTATCAAGCCTTCCTAGTGACTTTAGTAAGAATCAATATTATAATACTACATTATACAATAAATAATTTCTCCATGTTGGTATGAAGAGTTCGGAGAGCTGGGTTGTGGAGATACCTTCGAGAGGGTACATTATCATTTTTATTGTTTCTATATTCTTGAATACGCTGATTTTTGAAATCGCGGATTTTTTTTTCTACAATTTTTACATTTTCAAAAAAATTATAGTCAACAGTTGTCAAGAACGTGAACACGGACGGATGTTGACTAAAATTTTTTGCGAATGTAAAAATGAATCAGTTTCCATTTAAACATTTTTTATATGACTTAGATCTCGTTTTCAAATTTTAAGATCACTTGAAACCCTTGAAATCTTTTTAAATTCCTTGAATTGTTTAATGTCTTTTGAGAAATCCCTTAAATTTTTTGAAATCTAGAAGAATTAGCTGAAAACATTTTTCAATATATTTTCAATCTTTCGAAATCTCTCTAGGTCTTTAAATCTTGTGTAATCTTCTGAAATTTTTTAGTATATTTTGAAATCTTTTGGAATCACATTTTTTTTTAATCCTTGAAATAATTTTAAATATGTTTAAATCTCTTTAAATATTTCTGACATGAGTAAGATAATTGCTAATAATTTTTTTTTTCAAAATTTCCTATTAATTTCTACTTTTTAATCTACTTCAGTTTCTGAGATAGGCTTAGTGAATAAAAAAGCAAATAATATGTATAATATATACGTATATAGTATAGTATGTATATAAATGTATAATATGATATACTTGATTTAGAAACTTTATCTAAACATGTCATTCTGCATAGACGTGGCAGACTATCGCTGCTATAAAATACTAATGTGTGTCCTCTGCTTGTAAGTTATACGCGACAGAGTTTCGTTTATCATTACCGGTCTTACGGCACCACATATGTATAACGGATTCACAGGGGTTATAATGGTACATTAAAATGAAAGACGGTACACGATATAGAATTAGCAAAGTAGATAATCGTGTTGCAGAGTATATTTTATGGATTCTAGGGTATACTATATCTTAAACGAAAAAAGCTGCCGAGTTGCGCTTATTCGCAAAAGATTATCTCCATTGATAAAGAGGCCTAATGAATTATTATATGACTTATCTTGATAGTAGTAAGCCGCCTGCTCTTTAAGGAACTCGGAGAAAAATGAATAGTCAAACTGCTTATTATCTGGAGTGTTAACTATAGGACAGCCTTCTAAGATAGTCAACCTGAATATCTGGGATAGTAAAGTCGATTATCCCTATGTTCAAATTGTATATCCAGATATTGAAATTAACTATCTTAGAATTAAGACTGTCCTATTAGTTAACACTCCAGATCTATCTATTTTTCTCCGTGATGTATATACTCTCTAAATCTGAATCAGCTAAAACCATACCAAATCAGTGAAATTCGCTGATGAATCAGCGGAATTGCTCTCATAGAGGGCGTGATATTCCGCTGATTCATCATTTGGTATGGTTTTCGCTGATTCAGATTTAGAGAGTATGTACTTACGACCGTGCCGCGCATAGGAAGTAAAAGTTCCTCGCCTCGGGATTGTAAAATTTTACTCCCTAGAATCTAAAAAGTGTTGTTCTGTGTCCAAAGTAGGGAGTAAAATGTGTGTTTTCAATCCGTGTTGAATAATTTGAATTCCCTAGAGACTAAAAAGTAGGGAATACAACGTCGTTCTTTTCAGTTCCTACTCTCTACTTAATCTACTTAATATTAAGTAGAGATTTTAAGTAGAGTATTAGGGATTAAAAAGCAGGGAGGAATATAAAGTACTTTTTAGTCTGTGGATAGTTACTTTTGAGAGCTGTTACAGCATTCATTTGCTGTAAAAAATATTTGAAAATATTCGAAAATATGAAAAGAATCTTGACAATTAAAAGAGGAATCAGGCCTTCCTGAGCTGTGAGCGTTAATTTCGTGCGTAGCTAGCTGTTATAGGTTATCTCTTTCCGAGATGCGGTATGTTCGTTCGGCGGTGATTTATTCCTGAATTTGTGGCTTGTTAATTGGATCGATGTTTCACAAGAGGACGTGTAGGGTGTCGTCGTCGACTTTCTGCATTCGAGGTGACAATTGAGATTCGATTCTGACTCCGCGTGAGGATTTATTTGGGACCGTATCGCTCTCTTTTCGAGAACGGGAAAGTCCATGCACGCGGTAGTTATTTAAATTATCCGCGCGTACATGCATCGAATAACCGACACTTTATCTTTATTATTGTTCGAAAATTTCTTATTGACGATTAATAGATTTAATCCAAGTTCAGTCTATTGCAATGCAATTTCACTGGTAGACACGATCGAATTAACCGCGATATCACGAGGACCGTTGTTAATAATTGACTTTTTTTTCTCTTATTTTTCAGAAAAGAAAATTCGCTAAAGGTTCCGGATTAAATTAATTAATAAGCTGCTGGTCAGCAATCATTTTCATTGCAGCATTACTTGTTTCAATCATGTCATATTTTGCATCATTCAGAGGATCGATTATGTAACTTGTAACCTCACCAAATTTTTATCTATTTCACTAAAATGATAATATTTTAAAAAGATTACTTCTTAAATCGGTTCTATAAAACGACGTCGTTACGTCAGCCAAGACATAAAAGTGTTGGGCGCCAGAGCCAAGCTCGGGTGGGACGAATGATAATAGCCAAACCTATATATTTAAAATAATAACAAATGGAAAAACAAGTTAACAATTTATAAATTTATTCAATAAAAAATTCAAAATTTTATATCAATTATGCTTTAAACATAAAAGAGTTGAACACACAAACAAAATAACTATATCTATCTCGAAAACAAAAGAAAGTCTAGATATATAGGCAATAAATACAGAGGTTAATATAATAATTTAGAAAATTAGGATTATTCGTGCTTTTCTTTCTCTTAATTGAATGTAGAAAATTAATAAACGCAATCTAAATCAAATGGAAGGGAATGGGCACAACAAAATTGGGAACCAAACCATAAATTCACGATACACAATAAACAAAAGAAAAATCTGAATTACGCAAAAAAGGGAGTTTACGCATTTACCGATTTACCAACATATTATACAAGTGTAGAAGAACATCAGTTTTCCAAAATAAAATTACACTTAGCTATCGGTAAATAAGTGTGCCAGCCGAAAAAGTGCTTTTTTCCCTTGAGTTTCCTTTTCGCTACTACATATATTTCTAAAATCCGATACTGTGGATCTATCATAGACACATTTTTCGGTTTGGTGCCATTTTATAAAGTAGACCAAGTAGAATAAAGTGCCCTTTTTATTATTTTTTTTTTTTAACCGAACGGTAAAAAAATTACGATGTGGTAAGGTAGAGATCTTCTAGAACTCAGGCGACTGTAATAAGTACATAAAAATAAGACAAAACAGCATAATGAGTAACTAAATTTAAATAAACTAAATTTAACCATATTCAATCTAAGAGAAAAAATTTCAAAAGAATTAAAAAATTTTTACAATCTTCAGTGATTTTAAAAGATTTTAAAAGAGTTGAGGTGATTTAAAAAGAGTACAGTTTACTTTTAAAGAATTAAAAGATTTGAAAGGGACTTAAAAAAATTTCAAGAGAATTTAAGTGATATGTGTGTTTGTGTCTGTGTTGGGGGGAGGCGGGAGAGGGTCTTTTGATATTCGCGAAATTTGAGACGACATAACTGATAAATATTTATTTCTTTGACGTTTCTGTATATAATTAAATATGAAAACACAGTGCAGTCAATATCTGACGAAGCACAGAAAGGAAAACATGACTTACGAATCCAGCCCTTTCAATCTGAAATGATTGTACAATACATATAATATGTATATGACACGTGGATGTCTTAACCTATCCAAACGTTCAAATGCACAGTTCGACTTTTCTTCGGCTTTCAAGTGTCTGTCATAGACATTTGCAGGTATTCAAAGTATTTGAATCGCTTTAAAAGCCTTTCCAATCATAACACATACAAAGAAAAAAAGAAGCAAGAAGTAGTTTCACGCCACATATATCATCCGAATGGCACTGACGCGTGATAAGTTGGCCAATAAGATTTGGTTCACGTCGAGCAGTAGACCCTTTTCTTTTCTTTTCTTTTCTTTTCTTTTCTTTTCTTTTTCTTAAATCTTGAATACCGATCAAAATTTTCCAATGAAAATTTTATCTTATATTATATATGCAATAGATTTCACACTAAATCTTGTCTTATCATTTTGACAGTATAGTTAATACTTTATTAGGAGCCATTCATAAATTACATATACATATAACATTTTTCTCCCTATTTCTTTTGCCTATAGGACATTCTTTTACAAATCATACAAATTTTAGCTACGGATTTCGCTAAATTTGTATTTGAGAAAATATTTTTTTTAGAAATATGTTAATTCAAGCTTTTATGAGTAATTACATAATTTTCTTCTTCTTCTTCTTATTATTATTATTATTATTATTATTATTATTATTATTATTAATTGTTTAATCAATTCATTTGCTAATATGGTTAGTTAATTAACTAAACAAAAATTATGTAAATACTTATCTGAATAGTTATAATATAGCAGATATAACAATGTTGAGAAATAAACAAATCCTGAATCGATTGGATTACTTAAACCGGACTTAATGAATTTAAAGTATGAGAAAATTATAATAACAAATTAATTTATAAAAAATTGATCGAAAGTTTATGTTAAAATATTTCAGAAAAAAATGTTTTCTAAACAAATTCTTATAGAGTTGTCAGCTTATTTTTTAAATAGTAGCTGTAAACAATTTTCAGGTGATTCTAAAAGTCTATGGTCAAAATTATAGGTGTAAGATTATTTGTACAAGAATGTCTCCTACTTATGTCAGTGCAGAGTGCAACGAGAATAGGATCGTTAGTGGTTCCGGATTAGCAGAAATTTCATAAACGGATAGACGACGGGTGTGGTTGTGAATTCAGCGCGAGAGTCGCTCGCGCAATTTATGGGTAATTAAATATGAAGGATGGCGAGCGTGCGTTAGAAACTCCTTTGATTCGCCGCCATCGTTCTTCAATCGATTAAACTAGACTTGTATGAAAAAATCTCAAACGTATCTTGATTGCAGAAAATAGTTGCGTTTCTTTTTAATCCTTTCTTCTATAGTTCAAATCGTAAAAACGTAAACTGTAATGTCGGTTCGAACTCTCAAGTGTTTGTCTCCACTTCTTAAAATTTAAACAACTTGCTTAAAGTATAGAAGAGCTTCACAAAACAAACTTTCCAAATATTTAAGGAATTTGCCTAGAAATTTCAGCATGCACTTTATAACTTAAAGGCAGTTGTAGATAAATTAATGAAATTTGTAGAGCTTATTTGCACAACAAATATCTCAAAAAATGTCCAAGAATTTTCAAAAATATTGAATTTTACAATTACTATGTACTTTTATCATTTTTGCTTCCTCATAGAGGAAGCTATGTAGTGGTGATAAAATCTAATTTCCAAAAATTTCGATATTTTAATGTGCGGTACTTTTATAATTTTGAGAGCACATGTTTTCCCCTTATATATGGTGTCTACTAGCCACCAAAATATAGTAAAACATCGAAAGATTTTTTACCTAGGTAGTTGCGGTGCGCACTTTCTACAACTTTAGATCCATCAGGAGTGGACATTTTAATTCTGTAATCGATGACACGACTTTGAGATTTTCTTGCTGAGTTATAACTCAAATCATAGTGTCAAATCAATGAAATTTCAGTAGCCTATATGTTCCACTGAACTATATAGCATGATTTTATTCAGAATTTTCAAAATTCGTTATAGGTGGTGCGACAAATATTACACAGAAGTATAATTTTTGGATTTTATTCACCGATTATATATGTTATATATTTTTATACGAGGATTGCTGTAATAATAATGACTTAAGCGCTTTTGTTTCTATTTCAGGTAGTTTGTCTGTAAATTTTTGTGCGGTTTACCTTGTATTTTAAGTTTAGATTTGCCTATATAATAATAGAACACGGTGACAGAAAAATGACACGACTACATTTAATAAGATATCAAATTGAAAATTTCTAAAATTGATGCTAAAGCATTAAGGTACGTTTATCTGGTCCTAAATATTGACATACATGAAAAATTTTTTTTTTTGTTTTTACAAAAATTAAAACCAGATAAAGACCAGACATTAGCAAATTTTCTTTAATTTTAGAAATTTTCAATTTGATATCTCAATATAGTTATTTGTTATTTTTTTAAATCAGTACTTGTATGATACTTTTTGCCATAAGAACATAATTTAGTTTCGCCAACATTACGCTTACAATAATAAATAATATTATTTGCTAAATTACCATTTATCTCCGTCTGTACGAAACGGAAGTAAAGGACCTATGGTTTTTAGCAAAAAATATTTATTTTTGCAAGCTTAAAGTTGAGAAAACTAAATTGCTCTTATGGTAAAAAGTGTATCACATGCCCTTAAACTACTAAATTGTAAATTTGAATCCTTTAATGGTATTTTGAAATTGCTGAGTGCATATGACTTTAAGGTGATTAAGTGACCCTGAGAGTTTCTTGTATTTACTCATTGACAAGGTAGTACGACGGCTTCCGAAAACAGAATAAGCTTCGACAGCACAGGTGCGATTTGAAGTGACAAGAGAAGACGAGTGACGATATGCCTCTGGAAAACCGGTATTCTTACATTGAAGATCCCTAGAGGAGTGACGAGGTTAGCGGCAAGGCGAGGAGAAGCAAGCAGAGGAACTCGAAGTCATAGTTCAAAGAGTTCGAGTTGCGTTGGCCGACTGCCAACTGCCAACTAACTACCTATGAGAATCGCGTGCTCTAGAAACGTTTAAGATCGACCGCGATTAAAACGTATCCGCCACCTTTAGCGTTAGCAAGTTGTCAAGAATTTATTAGTCTCGCGCACGAGAATAACGTTGCTGGTATCACACAAATATATATATATATATATATATATATATATATATATCTCTATACATTATTTATCATTCCAATTTAATACAAAATCTTTTATAGAAATTCGAAAGAATTCATAAGAATTAAAAATAATTCAAAATGAATCAATGGAATTTAAAGAAATTCAAATGAATTACTAAACAATTTTAATTAAACTCATTAGAATATTGAAAAATTTTAGCATTTAAATCAATTTGTTATTTAAATATGAAATAAGGATTCGTGGAAAAATTGAAAATAATTAAGAAGAAATTCAAAAGACACATATTCAGACGCACGGAAGTAAATATTAAACAGAAAGGAATTAAAAATAATCCAACGGAATTCATAAAAGTCATGAAGAATAATTTCAGATGAACTCGTCTGTAAAAACTCGTCTGTGGATTTCAAAATAATTTAAATTAATTGAATTCTGCTCTGACGAAAAACAGTCTTTGTCTCTCATTTTCTGAACGTATGAATAAAGTCTAAAAATAGGAAACAAAGTTCAATTTCAAAATGGGCAAATTTTCCAAGCACGAGTTTATCGATTTCTGACTCATAATCATTTAATTTTTAATTACTTACGGATTGAGCTGGTTTCTCAAGTAAGGTACATGCACCGCAGCAGTAATCACCACTGCTTTTTTTATTGTCCGATGGCGTAATATTTTCCATAAAGCAAACATTTCAACGTTGTTTCTGTATAAAAAATATGATTTTTAGCAAGTTTAAATATCCTTTCATCGAATGAATGATTCGATTACTGAAACATTCATTTTTGTCGCACTGACGCGCATTATTTGAATTTTAATCGTGAATATAAATGAGAAATTTTTTTTCACAGTTTTCTTTCACGTATTTTGTATTTCATGGTCGACTTTACACCTTCTTTTGTTTAGCATTTTCCATTTTCCAGGAATCACATTGTAAATTAATAATACAAGTCAGGACACCTCAAATTACATCTGCAGATATACATTTATCAAGGTACTTCAAGATATTAACACTTAAGTTACTCAAGTAGAAAAACTCAAGACTTGAAGGGGTGCGATTCTGTAATTTCATTTTTCATTTTCACTTTCACTTTCACTTTCACTTTCACCTCACTTCAGGTCTTGTCAAAATTCACGGCGGAGTTGAATTTTGGAATTTCTAAATCAACGACGTTTTTCAATTTTCAGAAACTTTCAACGAAGAGAAAAGTTATATTACATATATTCCAATTTCCTACAATAAATTTTAATAAATTTATTAGAAATTTCAAAATTCAAATCCGCCGTGAATTTTGACAAGACTTGTTGAAGTGAGGCGAAAGTGAAAGTGAAAATGAAAATTAAATTACAGAATTGCACCTCTAGAACATTTCAAGTTACATATTTTTATCATTTAAAGTTATTATTTTATGACACCGCAAGTTAATTTTCGACACTTTAACTTACTCTATAAATAAAGTTAAAAGCGTATTTATGTTTCTAGAATAAAATGAGGTCAGGGACATTTTCATAATTTTTTTTTTATTTAAATAATTTAATTTTTATTTTTACATTCTCATCGCAGAGAATATATTAGATTTGTGTAAAATTTCCATGTTTTGGAACACACTGAACTCGAAAAATGTTTCTTTTTGAACGCCCTATAAAATTGGCATCACAATATTTTGAATTTCCTTAAAAAATTGAAAATTCAAATTTTGAGCCAAACAGCGCGAGATGCATAGAGAAAATGGTTAGAAACATAATTATTGATCTTAAAAAGATCTACAAGTTTTCCTTTGATCATTTTTCAATAGGATGAGTAGTTTTCGTTATTTAATCGTGGTTTTTAAACTTCTTTCTAATTATTTTTAAATGAATACATAATTTGATGAAAAATAATTTTAAAATGTGTACGAAATACTAAGCGCGAAGTGTACGTGAGTGCCCTGGTGAGAATCTACTCCTTAAGGTCGATAGAACCTTAAGTAATAGTTTTCGATCACCACACACCTTTAACTATATATGTAGGTGTGGAGTGCAGTGCGTAAAAATTCAGAGATATGTGCTATAGTTGCTTTACGGAAAGATTAATGGATGCGCGTAGTTCAATTGAAATGTGGAAAAATTTTGCTAATTCTGAAAGTCGAGGAATTCGTGACAACACTTTCTAGAGTTTCGAAATATGAGGAAAACTGGAAGGAAGTTATAAACGTGTTTTAGATGAATGATGAAAGTACCATCATCAGTTGCTGTACTTAATAAATTAATATAATTGCTGCATGTGTAAATATTATTATTTATAGTTAAATTATATGTTATTTTATCACTGCTTTATCTCTGGAAATTATAATAGGTAATAGAGAGCATAAGATTTTGTTTTTTAATTTCCTGGGACTTCCGTCCTTTTTTTAGTCCACGCAAAAAGTCTCATGATTAACTCTTGAATTTATTTTGTCAGAGAAAGATTCACAAGTACTGTTAGTCATGCTCATTAAACGCTTTTCGGTGTTAAAGTTCCTGAGAACTCCTTTTAAAACATTTATTTCGAGACGAGTAAATAACTCAATCTTTCTCTTTAATACAATTTTTAAGATATCCGACATTTTTGGTATTTCTCGAGAACGAAAAGAGGTAGAAAAATGAAACCAACGGCATTTTGATAGATGAAGTAATATGTAATTCAGGAAAAATAATCCCGTTAGGGTAATAAATAATTTTTATCTTCAGAATGACCTTCAAAAAATAAATTTTTTTAAATTGTTTCGTTTTTTTCATTATTGAGTTTTGAGCATGTATTCTTATAGCTCTTGATCTAAGGAATTCACTTCCATGGTCAACAATTTTTTTCCACCCAATAGCTCATGAGAAAATCAAGTCGTTTGTATGTTTTTTTTTTAAATTAAATGACTAATTGGCGGTAAATGGTGTTTTATTGAATTTAATTTAACACAAATTCAACACAATAATAATTATTATAAATGTCAAATATCAAGTGATAAAATTAAACTTCAGATTCTTCCATATACACGGAGAAAAATGGGTAGTCAAACTTGGAGTGTCGAAATTTAGATAGTCAGGTTGTTGAGGGTTGAGAGTCAGGTTTACACTCTGTGATACTATGCGTCACCCTATGGGTCACCTGCTGGGTGGTTATCTTATGGTCACTCTTATGGGTCACCACTTAGCCCGCCACTAGGAGTTTCTCATAAGCGGTGAGAATTTGGCTGGTTAATATATAAGGACCATTTCGACCGATATACTCAGCGTGCGATATTTTGCGTTAGGGAATCACTTTATATGTAATAGTGTTAAGTTAGGTTATAGAATTAGGTTTGTATGCATTAAATAAGTTACAGATACGTTTCTCTCGTGTATCTGTCTGCTTGGCAGTAAGCCTTTTTTTATTTTGCTTTAGAACCTAACCTTTCTAGTTTTACACTCCAGGGTAGTAAAACTTACACACTCTAGGATGGTCAAGCTGAACAACCTCTTTTTAACATTCCGCGGATATTAGGTTTGACTATCTAGAGTGCCGTACTATAGTTGAAACTCCTGCAGTATAGTCAGTTTTACACTTCAGATAGTTAACCTGACTATCTATTATTTTTCTCCGTGTACAAAGCTTCAATATCTTCGAATACGTGGTTTAATAAGTTTTTCCTATTTAATTTTGCAGCGAGGATCTTAAAACAAGTACCTACTAACCGCACGTATGTGAGGATATTGAAAACTTGTATATTGGAACAATCTGAAGTTTAATGTTATTACCTTGAAAATTGATATTTATAATAATAATTATTATTATTGTGTTGAATTTGTGTTAAATTCAGTCCAATTAAACACCATTTACCGCCAATTAGTAATTTAATATAAAAAAAAAAAAAAAAACCACAGAAACTTTGGTCCAGATTTTCTCATGAACTATATGGAGTGGAAAAAAGTTTCTGACCATGGAAATGGACTCCTTGGATCAAGAGCTTTAAAAATACATGCTCAAAACTCAGTAAAACTTGGATTATCCTGCTCAAAAATGAAAAAAACGAAACAATTTTTAAAAATTAATTTTTTGAAGGTCATTCTGAAGGTTAAAATTATTTATTAACCTAAAGGGATTATGTTTCCTGAATTACACATTACTTCATCTTCAAAATTCCGTTGGATTCATTTTTCTATCTCTTTTCGTTCTTGAGAAGAAAAATCATTTTCCCATTAATTATATTTCGCAAGAGTGATTAGACGATTTGGAGAGAGTGCGATTTAGCTTCACGAACGAAGAGAGCGAAGAGATATAATTCAGGTGCGTCGTCGTCGTCGTCGTCGTTAATAAGACACCCGGGCACCCTACGTAGGCAGATAATGAGATATATATATATATGATGTAAATGATATATTAATGCAGGAAATGCCCTCTACGGTCCTATGCATCATCTGTCCAGGTGTCGGACAGGTAGATATGTACGCGCAATGTGTCTTTGGTATTGTGTGTCATGCTGTCATGTCCAGAAACTCTCTGCTGCTCGATTTCTTTTCAACACTTTTACGGAAGTCCACGTGACCTTATATTCCCTAAATTGCCGAGAGTCTCAAGTCTTATTTCTCTCCCTTGATTCTTTTGATTTGATTTTTCTCCAATACGACTTCTTCCGCGTCTTCTAATGCAACTGCTGACGAACGTGCGATTCAGGGTCGAGTCTCAATCAGATATTGATCTCGATCAGCACGTGCCCCCTCCACCCGCTTAGCCGTTTAACGCGAAATCGTGTACGTACAGAAAGGAATTCTTCCTATCGACCAAAGTCGCCACATTGTGCAATAAATATTTATCGGGCGTGCATCGATAACCCAAGAATTGCTAAATTATGTAATGCCTTCCTCCGGTTTGCTCGAGAATGTTCCCACATTCTAGAAGAGATTTTCAGGATATCTTCTAAATATTCAGATTTATAAGATTTTCTTGTCATAATCTTGCAATATAATAAGTAACGTATAATACTTGTGTTAGGTCACGTGTTTCCTATAATAACATAAATATGGTATCATTTGCATGAAGCAAATTACAAAATTTTAAATTTTAAAGCATTTCAACAAACTTCAAGACATTTCAAGTACTTGACGAACGGATTTCGCAGCCTTTCAAGAGATTTCAAAGGAATAAATAACATTTTCATATCACGTCTAACGAAAGTTTGATTTTCAGCGTCTCCGAAGATTCTCGCAAAGATAGCCGATTTCCAAGGAGTCTCTTAAAGAGTTAAAGTTAACCATATCGAGAATGAATAATTATCAACCGTATAACTGTACATGACTGGATTATCAACTGAGGATAATACAGGATACTTCCATACCATCAGTTGATAACGTATCATAATTTCTTGTTTATTGTGCCAAATTTCTTTAATTAGATTGAATTTTGGTTGGGCTCAAATCTTGAGCTCAAGGACTAAATATTATCGGCAATCGGTAAAGTAGCTCTCTAATTTAGAAAATTAAACCAATTTCCACAAATCTGCAAAGAATTTGTAGATTAGAGGAATTTGAAGATCTAAAGAAATTTTAAAAAAATGAAGACATTTTCAGATATATCAAACGTTTTCACAGATTCTATCTATGGAAATATTAAAATAAAATTTCAAAAAATTTCGTAGGATATGAAAGATTTTATGGTTTTTAAGGAATTTTAATTGGTTTCCGTGAGTTAAAGAGATATCAAAGATTTTTAAAAATCTTAAGAATTTCAAGGTAATTCTCTGGATTTCCAAATATTTGAAGCGATTAATTCGATTTTTGTGAAATTTCTAGATATTTTTAAGCTGAATTTCAGTCTTAAGTCAGTTTTTAGTCTTGTTTTTAGATTTCTTAGTCTTAAAACAAGACTAAAAACTGACTTAAGACTGAAATTCATCCTAAAAACTGATTTCAGCTGTAAACACTTTCAGTCTTTATTTTTTCTATAAATTGCGCACTAGCAGTATAAAAGTGAAAAAATTGTGAAAATGGTAATGAAAGTGTAGCGGTGGTAGGGGTCGATAAATTAAAAAAAAAAAATATTGTTTTGCCATTTTTTGATATATATTTTGTTTAAACGTTTTTTGTTTTTTACCTAATTAAATATCATACTAAGCAAACCAAATTATATGTTTTAAACTATACTCTGATCACTTCAATAATTTATGAAAATCAATAATTATTAATATTATTATTATTATTATTATTATTATTTAATAATTTATTAAATAATTTATCTGTATTCCTGACATTCTGAAGATTTCATTTCGCTCATAGAAATAAGGTTAAAAAGATAAATTCTAAACATATTTTCTTGCAGCCATGAAAATCTAATCCTATTTGTTATTTAAAGAAAAAATGGAGAACAGATTGGAATTGACCATGAAGTACTGCTTTAAAAACGACAGAAACAATAAAAACGATTGACGTTCGTCACAGTCTAAAACGAAAAGTTCCAAACGGTCAGATCATTCTCATAAATATACATATAATTATCTAATATTTTTCGACGTTTTTCCCATGTAGATTGTCAATTAACCTCTACTTATTTGACCAAATTAGCCGTGAGTTATGAATATTCAATACCATAGCTTTCAACATCATCAGTATATGTAATAAATATTGAATATTCTGGATCCATTATAATAGATAGATCCAATACCTAGGTACTTAATATCATCAGCTTCTATCTAAAATCTTAACATCTAAAGACATTCCTTCGAGTGAAGTAAAAGATATCAAAGTGAATGGTTCAAGTCAATGGCAGAGTAATCCATGATCCAGACTAGAATCCCGTAACTTGCATCTCTAGCGGATCTTAGAATGGAGTGGATACTCGATAATAGGGCGGGGTGACTCTATTCACGGGCCTAGATCAGTCGGAAAGGCGAGTTGAGACTTGGAAGGGGACTTAGAAAGTGAAACTGAAAACACCAAGTCGGATGCGAGGACCCCACCCTGGCGTGGTCACCACACACACACACACACACAACTTTATCCTCCCTACACATCAAAATATCTTCGCACGTAATGCATACTTTCGCACATAACTCTATGCGCATTCACAGTTCATGCATACATTCACAGTTTAGGTATATATTCACATTTTACACATGTATAATATATTCACAGAATACATACTTTTATTAATAAATTAAAAAATTTTTTAAATAAACATTTTTTGCAACATTTTTTTTTATTCATCGCTCGAATCACCCAAATCACTGATATTTCGACGAAATTAGATGTTTCATTATTTGTTTCAGAATGTTTGAAATATGTTTAAAAAAACGTTTTCTGGGAAACTGGATTTTTTACCACTACATACAAAGCTTAACCTCTACCAGGAAGTAATTTCAATAAGTTTTGAGGAATTTTGTGGAACTGCATGGCATTTTAAAGGTTCCCCTGGAATTTTAAGGAATTTCAAGAGGTATATAAATTTATTATTTACTAGATATCTACTATTCTCTTTAGTGGTAGTGTTACTAATTTATTTAGTAGCTAATTATAAGTAAACAACTTGGTAGTATTTGAACTAGTGTGAAATAACTATTAATTAGTAAGATTAAACTTAAGAGTTCCCTGTTTGAAAGTAACAAGAATAAGTAATTACTGATGTACAATTAAAGTAAAAAATTTCGTTTTCATCCATGGATGAAAATTCAACATAGGAATAAGCATTTAGGTTAATTAAAAAAATCAAAAAATTTTATTATTATTATTTTTTTTTTTTTTCATTTAAGACATACAAAAGCTATATATATATATAAATGCTCAAAATTAATGAATTTTTAAACCTTTTTTTTAATCTATCCTTACCACTTGCTTGTGTTTTAACTTACCATCAAGAGATACTCTGTAGGGAATTTGTATTTTCGTAGTAATTCACCACCGAGTTAACCATCATACAATTTATATACTACTGTACTTTGCTATGCCCACGAAGTAACATAAGGAGTATACGCACTCTATGGGTGTCGCTGAGAAAAAGTGGCCCCGTGTTTTTCGACATTTACAGAATTCTCTAGAACTCTACGAATTAGAATCACGAGAGCGCCCCTTGCGTGAAATGTATGTTTACAAGCTTTTTTTATTTGGTTATATTTGTGAGTTTGCTTGTGTTTCTGAGTTGAGCACGCAAGGGGCGCCCGGGATGCTAATTCGCAAAGTTCTACAGAATTCTATAAATGTCGGAAATCACGGGACCATATCGATTTACGAAGTGCGTACTCCTTATGTTACTT